>JALLBA010000490.1:0-17365 GCA_036939675.1 Cyclostephanos invisitatus
TATCTCGCTAAATGTTGCGATTCGCCAAGTAGCCAATCGCTGATGTGTGAGATGATGGCCAGTCATCATGGATCTTAAAGCTCACGAGCCATACAATCTGAAGGTGATGGTTCAGACGCACCTCACTTAAGCACCAACATTTGTATGTGGAAAGATCGGACACATCAACTCTAGGAAAGAATCCAGAGACTCTTTTGGGAATCAGTGCAAAACATATGAGTTTGTACGAGGTAGAAATCAATTCCTCCCCAGGTCACATATGAAGACTCTCATACGCGACGTGGCACATCCAGTCGGGTTTCAGCAGTCGTGATACCCCTTGGTCATGCCGATCCCCTTGGTCTTGTATTAGCTCATACGGGCACACATAGAATCCTACAAGAGCCCATGACTCTCGTTGAAGGTTGGGACCTTATTTTAGACTACTTAAAATTGCTCATAATTTTCATTTTGAGATTTCATTAACATCCACGCTACCTCTCTACAGCAGAAGCGCTAGTTAATTTTTCCATCCCAAGCTATGAGAGCACTTAGGACAGTGTTGCAATTTGCCAATGTGGCCAATCGCTGATGTATGTATCAGCGATTGGCCACCGATAAGATTCAAGTGTTTGGTAAGGACGACCACATACTATATGGCAATTCCTGCATGGAGTAAGTCAACACATCAGCTCAGTTGAATATCCAAGATATCCTACAGCAACTAGTGGAATCATACTAGAGCCCACACAAAGGAACTAAACATGATCCCTCTCAATGCCAAGTCCCATACGTGGACTCTAGTCCAGGACAGCGGATTTTTCTGAGGAGGAGTTGCCACCACCTCAGTTGTGCCTCTGCATTATGGGATTGCGTAGAATCCTACGCAAACACAAGTTCCTCCCGATCAGTTGAGACCTCATTTCACATTCTAAAATAAGTTCATACTTTTCATTTTGACATTTCCTTATCATCATGCTCCCTCTCTGCAACAGAAACACTAGTCAAATATGCATTACCTTTGCCCAAGAGCATTTCCGAGATGCTTAGCGCACCGATGATGAGATTGATGTATTATTGAGAGGGAGGATTGGGCAGATGAAGGTACAAGTATTGTCGTCGTTGTAGGGGCGAGTGGCTCCCCCACCATGGTCATGGTATTGTTGGCAGTTGTAGTGTGTTGTGGATGGTTTTGTGACATCACGAGACCATCTTATGTAAAAATTGGTACAAAATTATCCCTAAGATAAGGTAATGAAGTTATACTTTGGTTCCACCATACCTGCTGGGCTGTCTGGTCTTTGGAGGTGATGGGCAATGGCTCAGAACAAATATTCTCATCTGATTCCTGCCAGAGCAAACCCACCTTGTCCCAATGCTCATCTGGGGCTTTTAGGCGGGAACAAAACTATTTTCAAGCCATCACAGAGTTTACAGGGACAACGTAGGAACTAGTATGAAACATGTGATGCGCTAATCCATTTAATACAAAGACCTGATTGATTGGAGTTTGGAGCGAGCAATTTTTTACCGCAGCATCATCACGATTTTACGAGGCTCGAATCTTATTTGAACGGATGGTTGCCAGCAACTTTTGTTAGCAATGCCTAACAAAACCAGAAGATGATGAGGGTTACAATTAGGGTTATTGTGAAGACTGGCCAGCAAATTAACTTTCACTGAGGAATTAGTCTGATTTTTATTCCGGCGTAGGATCTTATGGGAGATGAGTCCACCTGCAGTTTTAGGAGGTGGTGGACCCCTTACCCAGGCCCTTGGCTGGTCGGACCATTATTGCCTGCTGTATAAGTAAACCTGCATCTCACGAACTATGTGTCATTCATGTTTTATTACTCTGTTTGTCTATGGCATGAGGGGATCAAGGCAGCCGCAGCAAGATATTGCATTATCACCAGCACAACGATCGACAGTGCCATCAGCAGACGCAGCAGCAGGAGGACAATGTCGAACGATGATATTGGGTGGTTTTGTTTACTAATGTTATATGTTCGGTAGAGGAGAGACGTCTTTCCAGTCGTCGTTAGCCGAGGATGGAGAGTACTCCTATCTAATAATATGCTGACACTTTTCTCTGACAATGTCACACCTTTTGGGTTTGAGTCTTGAACACCATATTATTTTGGGGTATGGTAGAATCTGGAGTATAAAACTACCACTCTCCTCCCCCTATCTAACCCTAATTATATTCTACTTTTGTTAGGATAATAGATACTCCTAAGAATAATCAAATAACTATTCAGCCCTTGTTGCATGGAGGCCGGGTTGTGTGTTCCAGTGGGAATAGCCATCATGCATTGACAGCAGTCAAAATGACGATGAAAGCAGCAAGTCATCAGTGCGGGTCATGGGGTCACCCATCTAATAGCAGTATCGTACGTACCATCTCCTCATTGGCAATACTCTTATCCTAGCTTATGAGCTAAGGGCAGAGGCTAAGCCGCGTTTTTCAATGCCGCTTAAGCCCAAAAAGCCAATCTTAAAGTCCTTTTCCTAATACAAGGTCATTTTGTTATGATTACTTAAGCCACCCACCCCCAAACTTCCCTGCAATATTATAGTGGATTTTGTCTTATTAGCGGCTTGTCAAGAGAGAGAAACCTCTCACTCAAGTGTGAATCAATGGCCACTTGCCATAATATCACTGGTATTCATGTCGTGGCACCATATATTGGTAACATGCATGCCACTTCATCGGTCCCAAACAAATATTCATCACTAAAATACACCATTATTTTCCGTCCAATAGCCGCAAAGAACTTCTAACATGGCGCCACTAAAAACGAGACGCACCATCGATAATGCCTTAAGCCACTCCTTCATTCCCTCATCGGCACAACCTATACTTGTGCAAGCGTCAGCAAATGTCGCCCCTTCGTCCATCGCCGCGGCCATCGCCGCGGCCATCACCGCGGCCATCGAGGCCACGGGGAAAAAGCCAACATCAATATCTCTGCGATTCGATACTTCGCCCGAATCCCCAAGTTTTGATTCTAATTCTACGGCGAGATTTCATTGCCCTTCCATGAGAGTTAATGATATTTATGACGACGAAATCACCATCATTTCCAATGATAGCCAGAAAGAGATGGATAAGATGGCCATCACGGATCCAAGATGCTTTGCACTTCCTTCTACACACTCGCCGTGGTCAGATCATTACCATTGTGAGAATTCACCAGAGATGCTGTCAGGCGTATCGAGTCAGGACGCCGTCTCCTGGGCACTATTTGAAGATGCAGCTAGGTCTGCTATGAGGCCTCACCATGAAATACCCAGCGTCGACTCATCAGACAAAGACAAGAATATAAGAGAATCGGACGTGGGCGACCGTCATCATGTCGCCCGTCACTGGCAAGGCCAAAGCGTCATGTCCCACCCCAACGGTCGCGTCGCCCACTCTTCCACCTTCTGCCTTCCCTGCCTTCACGAAGCCAAACCCAGCATCGTCGCAACCATCAATGATGATTCTAAAGAAGCCTACGAGGGCGACCGCCGTCTTGTCTCCCGCCCCGATACGCCGGTGAGTTTGTTACCGAAATGGGATAAGGCCATAGCACGTGCTGGTGCCCCCAAGGGTTGGGCGTATTCATCAGCCAATGATATCAGAACGAGAAACACGGCGTGGGATCCATGGTATATGGCATCACGACCGTCAACACGGCTAGAGACGCGGACCATGAATGGCGGTGCCGATATGTATGCCGGACGAGATACTGGCAGTGTGATGGACAAGGGCATAAGGTGGGACGATGAAAGACAAGGCGAGACAAGAGGAGAGGAGTTGGCACCAGGCATGGTGCAAAAGCGAAAGAGAAAGAAATGCAACCATGAGAGGTGCACGAAGTATGCCCAGACGGGAGGAGTCTGTTGCAGGCATGGTGCAAAGAGGTCTAAATCAAGGAAATATTGCAGCCATGAAACGTGCACGAAATTCGTCCAGAGGAATGGATTTTGTTTCCGTCATGGCACTGGTATGTGAAGGAAAATGTATTGACTAAGTTGCCATTGCTCTCTCAAGTCAGTCCAAAGGATTGTGGCGGTCATGGCTTTTTCTGCAGAAGTTTAATTTAACGATCTACAATAGCATACCATATGCTCGGCATACATACCATATCATAGGCCGAGCAGCCTCCCACATCCTCATCTCCATTACCAGCCTCCACGTATGGAATCCGGGCATACAAAAACTAACAAACCCTTGACGTTCACATATCTGATCGTAATTCCTACGACCCCTATCTCCCACCTTATCCACGTCCCCATTCACCAGACGTTAACGATCATCCTTGTTCCAACGCGGACCCCGAAAGAATGACGCAGCGCCATCCTCCCCCACCAATATTTCTCGACCCCCCCCATCCACCGAACAGTAACGACCTCGACCTGCCGTTGTCAACGTGTCGTAATCTCCTCCCCGCCCATCCCCAACACCGTGCGATGGCACGCCATCACGATATACGAATTCCACCGGACGGGGCGTGCCCGATGTCAGATCGTCCATATCCCCCCCCCCCAGCCGCGAGTATGACGGCGATGTTGAATTCCTCGTTATTGTCAAGCATGAGCAGGCGACCCGCGTCCCTCCCGCCGTAGGGGGGGGGGGGGGGGTCCCCCAGTCCCATCGATGCCCCCGCCTTCCTTACATTCCTTCTTCTCTTACTCCTCCCCCCTCTTGCGACACGCGCGTTGCGCCTCGAGGCCGTGTCACGATAGACCATCCAGTCCCTGTATCCGTATATCATGCGCACCTCCGTACCATCGCCCGAGTCGTCGTCGTCGACGACATCATCACGATCGAAACCATCGTCATCGCCGTCGCGAATCGTCGACGACGAACGCGACGGGACGAGGATTTTCGGTATGCGATCCACCAACGTCACCTTCGAGTACGCGACCACGGTCAATAATTCGGACGGGCAGCACTCCCCGCTCCCGGGTAGCATGGAATTCTGATACATAGGTACCCCCCCCCAGCGCATCTCGCTCGTCCGGACACGACAGCGACGGCAGGCGTCGATCGACGACCGTAGAACTTCTCCTGGAGTGCAGCAACGCACGGAGAAAATCTCCCGGGGTAGTACCCCAATATTCGAACATGTGCCTTGCCAACCTCAGCGGATCTCGCGCGTAGAATGGCAACTTGTTGTGCATGCACGCCCCTCTCCTCGGGATGCGGGCGACAGGGCACACCCACCGGCAACATGCGATGAGGATATCTCTCGGCGTACACGCGGTCGCCAGGTACCCCCCCCCCCCATGGAATGTCAGGCGTATCCGCCATCGTTCCATCGTTCGAGGGATTCGACGAAGAAGGATTCGGCGTATCGTACCCAATCCCTCGTCGAAAATGATGACGACGACGTCGTCGTCGTTTATTTTGGAGGGAATGCGTCCGTCCTTCCTACTTCCGTCGTTCGAGTGGATCCGCAATCGAGGACATCGACGACGCGGTCGTCGCGGTAGTAGCAGAGCCAACGGCGGACGCGAACGACACGGAGGAGGGTGGTGGTGGTGGTGGGGATATCATATCGAATTTCGGACGCGAGCTCAATCATGCGTACAAATTGCAGAAGTAATTCGACAATCCGTGCAGGTTGCAGAAATACAGCGATCCGTTCGCGTATACTCTATTCGTGAAGTAGAACGAGCGGCGGTGGCGGCGGCGGCGGCGGAGGCTTGTTGTCGTCCTTTCCATTCGACGACGATGGACCTTCCGATTGTTCGTCACCCTCACGCCGTGGAGGGTGGGGCACGATCCATCGTGTCGATCGTCCCACCCACCGGTGCCCCCCCCCCCGTCCCCCCCCACCCCGCTTTTCCGTTTGGGCGATATCCCGACCCGACGGCGCGACGGGCACCACTAACAACGTCCTCCGTCGTCTACTATTCGGTGTCATTCTTTCATTGTCGTCGCTGCATCGTCGGATCACGGACGGGATCGGTATATGGGCGCGTCGAAGAATTCGTATCATCGACAATCGTGTCGTCGTGGTCATTGTCCATCGCGACCATCGCGAACGCGGACCGTCCCGAGTCCCGACCCCTACGACCCCCGCCGCCGCCGAAGCGCGTCCTGGCATAATCGAATAACCTTCCCTCCGTGAAGCGCAGCGCGTCGAGTCGACGTGGGATGCTATGAGAGTGGAGAGAGACTTTCGCTCCTATCTTCCTCCTCTCGTCGTCGTCGTCGTCGTCGTCCTTCGATGCCGAAAAGAGAAAGGAATGAGTTGTGATATATCGTATTCGCACAGCGCGCTACGTAAAGGTGGTACCAAAAAACGCGCTAAGGGGTTGACTAGGTACAAGTTTTATGTAGGTAGTTTTACGACCCCCCCCCTCCTGGATTCCTACGTAGAATACATACCAGAAGGTATTTTCCGCTCTGTAAATAATTTAACCGGGCGAGTCCGGGGTAACGGACCATGGTGGCCGCCCGGCCTCCTACTCACACACATGTCAGGCTACAGACATAACAAGTTCGGGTAGCCTCAATCATGATATGGTCGAGGTGTAGTATGAAGGGCGTTGTCTCATATCACTATTATTGGGTCCAATAGCTATATCTTACTAAGAGGTAAAGTTTGACCCTTTTTTGCTTCGTCATGCATAGCACACTGTGTGTCATAAAACATAAAGTATTAATCGATCCCGATCAAGCATTTCTCATCGTCACCCTTCTTTTCCAATACCCTCTTTGCCTTCTTCTTGATATTCATCAACCTCACACGTTTGTTCTTCTCAGTCATCAGCCGCTTCTTCTCTTTTTCGCGCCAAGTCTTTTTGCCCGAGAGGAACATATCATCAGAGGTTTTAGATGACCGGCAACATTCATACTGAACAGCTTACCACATGTACCATCTCTGTTTTAGGATACTCGAGAATTGTTGCCTGCAAACACGAGCCCTTGTATCCATCTGACGTCAGCGAATGGACCGCGATGTCATTCGCCTGCTGAATCTCCAAGAGCTCTTCGTGCATCGAGCTCCATCAATCCATGCTTCAGTAGCTCCCTCTCTCACGTGCTGAACCAAAGATCAAGATTATTATATGTGGTCCAGCAATCTCTCCTCTCCTCAGCAAAGTTGAGCTTTCCACAACCCATGTCGATTGCAGTGTCACAAGCCAGCCGCTTTAAAATCTTTTGTGCTGTTTCAACATCAACCATCATTGTTGCAGCGACAAATTGAGCCATCTTCCCTCGATGATTCACCCCGCCGGTGCAATTCAACTGATTGATCCGCATGAACGTTGCAAATCCGGCACACAACGACTTATACGCGAGCGCCGGAATATGTCCGATTGGACCCCTTTTCTGGGGTGACATGTTAACCTCGCCTTTCTTCACCACATAGTGGTGAATTGTTGCATGGCTTGGACCAACTCCATTGTACTTTTTTTTGATGGCCGCTTCGATCTTCCTCGACGACATACCTTTCTCTCCTTTTTCCAACTCGGCGGCGTATAATTTGGTTGCAGCCTTATGCGCCCGACTGTATTTGGCCTTTGCCTGCAGATCCGCCTCGAGCTTTTCCTGCTTCTGCTTTGCATTTAATCAATGCTTCTTTGGCTTCCAATCCTCCTCTGTCATCGATGACACTTTGTTGGCAGATTCATTGTTCCCATCCAAACCAATGTCTTTGATGGGCGGGACCAATTTAGCTGTGGTTACGGTGGCACCAGCCTTTCCCTTCATCTCAGTCTTCTTCACCAGGTCGCGGGACACCTTCCGCTGCATCGATTTGGTGTTAGCCTCCCCCTCAGTGAATTTTGCAAGAATCATCGCTTCACGAACAGTGACCCCTGGCGCCCAAATTAGGATGCGAACTGCGGCTTTTGCCTTATCCGGATCAACAAGACTTGTTCGTGGCATGATGGGGCAGCAACTTCTTGTCGGGCTTTACAGAAGTGCTAACTCAACAAGTTATGAATCAATGAATGTCTATTAGGGTGTTTTGGTCAATCGTTTGACCCTTTTGGCCTGTAAATTAATACCCCTAAAACTCGTATGTCCTACATTTTTGAATAGAGTAATAAGACTGATTTATCTGAAACGTGACATCAGCTTTTTGGCGGGAAGCTGTTGACAGACAAAAAATGGGCTCATTTTATTTTTAGGTCGATTTTTAATGTAGCCCATCGTTCGATTCCTTTTTGTCTTGATATTCTTGCTGTCAGAACGGATTCTGTCAGAAAATGCTATGGTGGGAAGTTGGGCTCAAGTTCGGTTTGTCCGTTTCAAATTTCCTCCCCAAAAGTGTGAAAGGTACAATAATGTACTGTAAGACCGGCCAAAAAATAACCTATTGTGTGTGCACAAGGAACACAAAACTCTGTGGTGAGTGCACAGCCCAATCAGAAAGATCCATCAAGGTGTCAACAAGACGCAGTGACTACACCATGCCAGCGAAGAATCCTCCCTCCCCCTCCAGTGATGACGACAACAGGGGGGGGCGTTGCTGTGGGAGCCCTCAATCATGGCAGAGTCAAAAACGACAACAACAATGACAACAGCATCGATGACAACAAATTTGATGCCATCAGCAGCATCGATAACTGGATCCACCGTAACAACGATAATGACGACGATGACAATGACGACAACAACCACGATGATGGCCATGATGATGATGAGTCAGCTGAATTAGCAGTAACAATCAACAAGTGTAAAAATGTGATGGTGGAGGAGGCGAAGGTGGAGGATGAGGTAGACGACAATGATGAGGGGGAGGGGGGTGAGTGTGTATGGTTGGACAAAAATCGGACCCATTGTATGCGGAGCCAAGTCCAGAGGTGCTAGCAAAGGTCATGGCCAAAACGGTTGATAGAAAGGAGTATAGGGCGACCCTGAAGAGGAAGAAGTATGATCTGACTAAGGAGCAGCTTGAAAATTTGGCGTTTGGTGATGATGATGGCGGGGCTGACGGGGCTGTGATGTAGGCGGGTGGGTTTTTTTAGCAGCCGAGGCTTTTTCCCACATAATGGTACCTTAAACGGCCTATTTACTTAATCAAGTATGACTTGCTAACTCAAGTAAGTCTCCAGATTTTGTTCCAACATAATATGTTTGGGGTACCGTTGGAAAGCTCTTGTCGTGCTCTTCAATTTTGTACTCAGAGGAATTAGTAATTTTTATGGAAATAAGCATGAAAAATACGATGCAAGTTCGTTGGGAAAAATCACCAAAAATTCTAGTATCACTATACTTGATTTTTTTACATTGTTTGTTACATATTCCTACGTACAATAAAATTAATCCTGCGTACAATACCCTCACCTAGCGAAATCTAGCAAAACCATATATCGCTAGCGATACATATTACTAGGAATGTGCATGCACCCCCCGGTCCCAGAAGAACCAAGGCAAAATCAAGTTCGCGACATCTAGACACTATGCTCGACAGATGGTCAGTGGGGGCCGACCGCCAGAACTTGGCGCAACCACTAGATTATCTGCTCTAATAATGGTGATACTAGAACAAAAATACTTACTCAAGTATGGGTGCTTCAGTAGTAACCAATCCATTATTTTTTGGCCACGCCCGAACGATACCTACCCAGAGATGTACGATAGCGTACTACGGTACAATTCATACATGCAATAAGTATCGTATAGCACTGTACCGTATTTTTGTACAATACGCCCACTTTCCAGACAGCACAAACAAAACGGCTCTTTTTTTTGCTGTCCTCACACTCCTTTTTTTGAGGGGCCAGTGAGACGAGAGAGACTGAGACAAACGATGATGCCCTCAATGGGTAGATTGAGTGGCAGCGGGCATGCTCGTACCATCGATTTGGTGAGATCGATGATAACATTATATTATTTATGGGCTCCTGCGTGTTATGGCGATGCTAGTTTCAGGAGAGACGGGTCAAAGCTCATGCTGTCTGCAATCTCTGCAAACTACTTACTCAATTAACGCTCAGGTAACGGGCAAGGTCAAAGCGGAATACTTCTTCGATCCGACCCTTTCTCTCCCCCCTGATGGCGACTCCTTCGACTCCTTCGATAACAAACCTGGACCGCCACGCACGCCTGGCACAAGCCGCGCAAGGGGGAGCTATGGAGACAATGACGATTCAGTTCACTTTTCGTCTCGTCATCTCTTCATGCCGTGCACTATTGTAAAGGACATTGAGACCGATGATGACCACAAGGATAAGTCCAGCTCAATTCCAGCCTTGGTCAAAACCTCCGACGGACAGTTGCACAAAATTAGCGACCGCAAGAAGCTTGTGCCACTCACTGCCCCTGAGGATTACGATGGCGTCCCCGACGTACTCCACCTTCCCAACGTCACTGAGGCGAGCTTGCTCCACACTTTGCGTGTGCGTTACAATCGGGATGAGATTTACACCAGCGCTGGACCGATACTCATGTCGGTCAATCCGTATAAGGCTATCACGATGAAGGATGGGCTGGATTTGTATTCCGAGGAACGGATGCTGCTTTATCGAAATTCCAATTCTAAAGCGGCCTCAGGTGTCTTACCCTGTCATTTGTTCCAAGTGGCAGAAAGAGCTTATAATGAGCTCCTGATATCTGTGGCATCAACCGAGAGGAGACCATCAACACCCAGGAAAGGAGAGGTTGAATTGCTTGAGTTGAAAAAGGGGAATTGCACAGTTCAAAACCAAAGTATCGTGATCAGCGGTGAGAGTGGCGCAGGAAAGACGGAAGCCACCAAGAAAATCATGCAATTTCTGGCAGGTGTCACGAAAAATAAGGCTCCGGCAGCAGAGAAATGCGACAATGGAGGGAGCAAAACGACGTCGCTGGAAGATAGAGTCCTTTCCTCGAATCCACTTCTCGAAAGCTTTGGCAACGCCCGAACACTTAAAAACGACAACTCATCCCGTTTCGGAAAATTCATCAAAATTTCTTTCAACACCGAGTCCGGCACCATCGTGGGGGCGTCCATATCGAACTATCTCCTGGAAAAGACGCGCATCACGACGCAGATCGAAGGCGAACGTAATTACCACGTCTTTTATCAGGTATTTTCTGGGGCCACCGATGCAACTCTTGCTAAATTCAAGCTGAACAATGGCGTATCCGAGTTTCGTTATCTCGGTTATCGCACCACATTGAAAAGCCGTCATGATGCGAGCGCGTTTGAGGAGACGATGAAGTGTCTTGAGCTGATCGGCCTTTCAGAAAAAGAGAAAAACGACGTGTTGGGTATTCTTTCCGCAGTACTTCACATTGGTAACATTAATTTCGAAGTAGTCAAGGAAGAGGAGGATCACAGTGGAGAGAAAGCTACTATTTCGGAATCAAGTATCGAGAGTCTCAAAATTGCCTGCTCCTTACTTGATTTAGAAGAGACGAAGGTATCAGAGGCATTACTGACCAAAACGTTCAGTGTGGGGGGTAAGACAATTCACAAGCCCCAAGACGTTGTTCAGGCATCGGACAAACGAGACGCATTTGCCAAGCTTGTGTATTCTAGCTTGTTTATATGGCTAGTGAACAAAATCAATGCCACGCTCAGTTTAGAGACTGCGCCCACAGAACAACCTGAATCTGACGATTCTATGTTTTCTCCACTTCGCTGTTCGTACAAACCTACCGTTCCAACAGCCTTTATTGGTGTGCTTGATATCTATGGGTTTGAAAACTTCGAGAACAATGGCTTTGAGCAACTACTCATCAATTATGCGAATGAGAAATTGCAGAGGTATTTCAATAAGCAAGTATTTGAAGTCGAGCAGAGAATGTACTCAGACGAAGGAGTGGACTGGTCATACATCACTTTCAATGACAACCAACCCTGTCTTGATTTGATAGAAGGCGGGGTAGGAAACGTAGGCGTTTTAAGCACCCTTGATGACTCTGGTGGGATGGGTACGGCGGCAGAGCGCGATGTCAACTTCTTAGCTCTACTCCATCAGAAATTTGGTGGTGTAGCAGGGCCATCAAACATGGACTCAAACACGATTGTAAATTCACAGACCAAGAAAAAGAAGAAAAAGCACAGCAAAAGCCCCGTCAAAGAATTATTGTGCCACCAGAACTTTATCACACCAAAATTTGGCAAAGATAGAGATTTCATCATAATCCATTATGCTGGTGAAGTACGCTATCATGTGACTGGATTTGTGGAAAAAAATGTTGAAACTCTAAGTAACGAGCTGAAAGATCTGGGATTCTCCTCATCGAACGAATTTACCCAGGGAGTATTTGGAGCTACGGGCTCTTCATCTTCAGTTGCCGATTCTAGCGCTACACCAGGACGTCGCTCGGCCATCCGGGGAGTGAGCGTAGCATCTCAGTTTCGGACATCCTTGCAAATGCTTGTGATGGATCTAGAGTGCACCAAAACACATTTCGTCCGCTGCATTAAGCCAAACTCATTGAAAGCATACAGTGTATTCGAATCCGGTGAAGTCTTGCGGCAGTTACGATACTCTGGAATGATGGAAACGATTAGGATACGCCGAGAAGGTTACTCCAACCGGGAGGATCACGGAAGCTTCTACAAACGATTCCACATTCTTCTTTCAACAAAAGATGCGAAAAATGGTGAAGGTATCGCACATTTGGTGAAAGTTTTATCTAAGAGACTGAGTTTAACTGAGGCCGAGTGGCAAATAGGTCATTCCAAAATCTTTCTAAGGACAGAGTTGGCTTGCAAGCTTGAAGTGTTGGCAAAATTGCGACGATTAACCGCCGCTCGTGTCATCAGAAAATTTGGACGTAGGATCGCTCACTCGCAAGCAGCCAGATTTCTGACTGCATGGGCAAAGTTTCGTCTTACTTTGCATCGTAAGCGTCGCAGGGTGGCGGCCACGAGTAAGATCTCTTCAACCTACCGCATGCACAAAACCCTGAAGTCCTACAAAACAACTTTGCGATCCGTCGTTCAAGTTCAATGTCTGATCCGCATGGCACTGGCTCGCGAACGTGTCCGGGTGCTGCATGATCCATACTTGGGTATGTCGTTTAATGAGCTGGATATGCTTCATAAGGAAGAAGTTTTGCGTTTGGAAAATGCAGTCAATGCAAAAGATTTCAAAACTGCTGCAGTTATTGAAAAGAAATTGTAAGAGCCTCACGATGATATGGAATCGACCATCAATTTTCAAATTAATTTCTCTGTTTTTGTTCACCTTGCATTTACTTTCTTTCTAGGGTTCCCCTCAGAGAGGCAATGGAATCGAAGCGACCGCTAACACGTTCCATCTTGGAATCATTTATCTCAGATGTGCAATCTTTACTTGAAGATGCTGTCTCTAGAAAAGCATTCTTGGAGTGCACTCCACTGCAAGAACGGTTGGACACGCTGATTCGACAGCGTGCTGATTTGCCAAGCATTGATGAATTGAAAGAGGCCGTCCGCCTGGCAGAAGAAAGTGTTGGCCATGCCGCGGCACGGCGGGATTTTTCAGGAGCCGCGACTGCGCAGGCCGCGCTTGAAAAGGCCAACGAGAGGCTTGAGGAGGCTTTGCAATCTGAAGGAGTTGATGTTGATAAAAGTGATTCACAGAATATTCCTAGCGTCAACAGATTTCAATCGCGGGGAGCATTGGAGATCGCCATTGCCGAAGTAGCCAAAAGTATTGACGATGCCATTGCTAATAAAGAGTTTACCAAAGCCACCGAATTTCAAGCAGCGATTGAAGAACTCGAAAGCCTTCGGCCAACTTTGCCTTCGCTCGAGGAACTTGAATTCGAGCTGAGTGAACTCAAGGCGCAAATGAATGAAGCAATCGAACGGAAGAACTTTAAGGGAGCAGACTCTCTCCAGAAAGATATTGAAATAATTGAGGCAAAGTTGGATGGCGAAAGAGCAACCACGACCTCCAACTCTGAGACAAAAGAAAAAGCAGAAATGTTTACGCCTGAATTCAGCAATGAAATGGGGGAGAAAGTCACGTTTGCCAGTCGCTCTGAGTTAGAGGAAGAGATAAAGCGGTTTATATCCCTTGTTCAAGCGTCTGCGAGGGCGAAAAAATTTAAAGAAGCATCTCTACACCAGCGATACATTGATGAACTGGAGGAGTTGAAGCCATTGCTCCCAACAGAACAGGAGCTGAGAAGCGACCTCGCAAAAACTACGGCTGAGATGGAATTAGCAATACGAAATAAAAACTTTGACAAGGCTGAAATACTTCACGAAATCGCAGATCACCTCGAAAAAAAGATTGCAGTTGAGCGAAAGAACGTGCCTCAGTCATCAGGCACATATAAGCAAACTGTGTACTCAGCACCTCCTGCAGTCGTAAAAACACCGTTCAAGAAACCGTTGGGTGATAGCACGAATACCGATCTTAAATCAACTAACAGCGTATCCAAAGTGTCGAAGATTCTTGCTGCATCGTTAACCAACAACAATCCTGTCTCCAAGCTCCGTCCCAAGGCACCTATGATTTCTCCTGCCGACGATACGGTGCTTTCCGTTGTTCAAATGCTTGCAAGCAAGAGGGGCGATGCCGCCATAATCACCAACAGTGCTGGTGAGCTTGCGGGAATCATCACTGACACAGATGTTACGCGTCGCGTTGTAGCAAAGAATCTTCTCGCCTCCAGGACATGCGTTTCAGATGTCATGACCTCCAATCCCTCATGTGTATCCATGTCAGATCCAGCCACCGATGCATTGATGACAATGGTGGAAAACCGGTTTCGCCATCTCCCTGTCACAGACGCTAGTGGCGCAGTGGTAGGAGTGTTGGATATTGCAAAATGCTTGAATGATGCTATCTCTAAGCTTGAGCAAAGCAAAGAGAAAAGCAGCAATGCAGCGGAGGAAGCCTTAAACGCGACTTTCGGTGGAGCTGGCGAAGCACAAGCAGCAGCTTTGAGACAGTTACTAGGACCGCTCATGTCTCAAGCGTTTGGTGGTCAATCCTCACCTACCCTCCGTACTGTCTTGGCTGGTAAGCCGTCGACCATCGTTTCTCCATCGACTACAATCCAGGAGACAGGCCACAAGATGGCAGAAGCTCGCAAGGCTGCGCTGGTGGTAGAGAATGGTCAGCTGGTAGGCATCTTTGGCTTCAAAGACATGATGTCACGGGCTGTAGCCAAAGAGTTGCCTCTGGAATTCACACCGGTGTCAACTGTGATGACGCCGAATCCGGAGTCAGTGTCTCCCGACACAACTGTGCTAGAGGCATTGCAAATCATGCACGATAACAAGTTCTTGACTCTTCCGGTGTGCGAGTCCAACGGCAGTGTCATTGGGGTGGTCGATGTGATGGATTGTGTCTATGGTTCAGGAGGCGCTGAGGGATGGAGGTCGATCTTTGCGAAATCAATGGCCTGTGATGATCTGACTGACACTGCATCTGTCCGTAGTCGCCGCACTGGAAGTGTTAGGTCAGCGAATGTTTCCCGGAATACTGACGTGAGGCCTGTGTCCAAGCTCCGTCCAAAGAAGCCCATAGTTGTTGGAATTTCTGATAGTGTGCTAACTGTTGCCCGGACACTAGCTGGGAAAAGAGGAGACGCAGCAATAATTGTCAATGGAGACGGCGGCTTAGCTGGTATCATCACTGACACAGATGTTACGCGTCGTGTTGTCGCGAAAGGTTTACCAGCGAGGCTGACGAATGTGTCCGACGCGATGACTGCGAATCCAATTTGTGTATCCATGACTGACTCAGCTATGGAAGCACTGGTCACTATGGTGGAAAACAGGTTTCGTCACCTGCCCGTTACTGATGACAATGGCAACATCGTGGGATGTTTAGATATCGCTAAATGCTTGAATGATGCTATTTCAAAGCTTGAGAGGGCCCAGGTCAAGAATAGCTCTTCTGCCCACGACGCAGTTAAGCAAGTAGCGAATCTAAAAGGTGCCGGCGGTGCCAACCAAGCAGCTGCTTTACAGGCTCTATTGGGACCTTTGTTGGCCCATGTGTTGGGTGGCAAATCATCCCCTTCTCTTCAGTCTATTCTGGTGGGAAAGCCGTCAACCATCGTAAGTCCGAATCTCACTCTTCAAAAAGTCGGATTGATGATGGCAGAATCTAGAAAATCGGCCATGGTTGTGGAAGGTGACAAGCTGGTTGGCATTTTCGGATTCAAGGATATGATGGTCCGAGCCGTTTCGAAGGAATTGCCGTTGGATAGTACTCCTGTATCTGCTGTGATGACTCCCAATCCAGAAGTAGTACCTCCTGAGACTACGGTTTTGGAAGCATTGCAAATCATGCACGATAACAAATTCCTTACTTTGCCAGTTTGTGAGAGTGACGGCCGAGTGGTGGGACTTGTTGATGTGATGGACTGCGTTTATGCTTCGGGTGGTTCAGAAGGATGGAAATCCCTCTTTGATTCTGCACTTGATGAGGATGACGCATCGTCGGTTTTGACTGACGACATGAGCCAAATTCGACCACGCGTCGTTGTCGCATCTCACCCGAACAATATCCCCCTCCAAGTAGAAATAGGCAAGGGGCTGCCGGGTGACCAAGATTCTATCGGTGAGAGTTCAACCCTTCAAAATCCGATCAGCACAGTTGAATCTAGGGCAATACGATCAGCGATATCTGACGATCCCGTCATATACAAGATAGTCGATGATGCAGGGCATACTTATGTGATTCGTGCTGGAAAGACAGTAAACTCCATAACCGAAGCGTTGGAAGGGAAAATCGCCAACTTTGATCCTTCAACCGCGATGTTCAAATATTTTGATGACGAGGGCGACGAAATTCTCATCAAGAGCGACGCGTGTTTGGACGAAGCAGTAAGCTCATCCGCCCAGGCGGGGAATAAGAACGTCAAGTTGTCTATCAAATCGAAGAAGCGCTCTTCGATGAATAACACGGCCATGCTCGTAGGCGGGACTGGACTGGTGGCTGCCATAGCAATCGCTGTCACGATACTCCTGAAACCTAAGAAATAATGCTGGGCAACCGAAAGTGGACAAGAGCTGAAGGGGTGAAGTGATCGGCTGGCATTGGGATGACAAGGAGGGGACCGATTTGATGAAGATCCTGTCGCATTAGCGGTTATTCTCAGTGTGGGATGATCATTTATTCGTTTTTTTTATAACAACGAGTATCTTAAGATACATGTTTTCTGCACTTTGTATTTAATTCCCCGTCGACCTAAAAGTCACCACCACCCTGAGCACACCACTCGATTTGACCGAGACCCAACGCGTCCTGATGCAATATGGCACCGAAAACTCCGCCGGCGAGCACGACGAGCGGCGCGGCGAGGCCGAACACCATGGCGAGTGTGACGGCGAATACGAACACCATCTAGAATGTGACGGAGGGAGGACGCGTGGGTTAGAGAAGGGCGAGAGGCAGAGCGCCGGAGAATGTCGATGCCGATGAACGGTACCGCGGGCTCAAAATGAGGAACGAGGCGCTCGATGAGCAGAACAAGATACTCACAGCATCG
>JALLBA010000491.1:0-17372 GCA_036939675.1 Cyclostephanos invisitatus
ACATTCCCTCGTAACATTTCACTTCAGGGGAAAAGTTATCCACCCGCCTAGGTCAGAGAGCGAGACTGACGTCGGGGAGGAGAACGAGGAGGACGACAACAAGGGGGAGGGCTCGCCGTTTCATTTGGACCGCGCGGCCAAAGAGATTGCGAGAGCTCCACCCCCGCCGCCGGCGGTGGCGGAGAGGAGGGGTAGGGGTAGCGGGGAGGAGATGCCGTCATCGGTCTCGCAGATGGGAGCCAAGATACGATGTCTCAATCTGACCGATGACAACGACGAGGAACATATCGATCTCGAGACGGACGTCGGAGGACGTCGAACGATGCGCTACAATGGCAACCCCTCGTCCCTTGAATCTCCCACGGGGAAGCGACGCCCCGTCGTGGTCCGTCGTTGCCCACCCTCATCCGCCGTGAGCGGTGGGTGGGGTGGACATCAAGAAGAGGGCGCCGCATCTTGTCTATTATTCCCCGACGATCCCATCGATCGCGATCATCATAGACATGAGAGAAAGGACAACGAGGACGTCAGCCCACTCGACGTCCTCAATTTCCCCTCCTTCGCAAAGTTCGACTCGCCCTCCCGCTTGGCAAAATGCGGAGCCGGTGTGGCGGCATCGGCGACGACAACAATGACCGTCCCCCCACCCGCTCCCCGCCGTCTTTGGTGTACAATTTCCCCCAGCCCCCTCCCTCCACCGCGAGGAGGATGAAGACGCATCATCGCCGACGCATCCTCAACGATTCGAACGACGGCGATGACGACGACATTACCATGTCATCTCTCGATGATCGGTCGTCGTCCACCCCTCCTCCTCCTCGGGGACTGCGGACCTTCGGGCGCGCGAATAGCTTCATGCAAATGTTCGGCATCGGCGGCTGTATTGGCAGCGTGGAGGGAGAGGGCGGTGGCGATGTGGGTGGCGGTGATTCTCGCGGCCCCACGAAGGAGGGAAATGACGCGGACGACGACGATTTCATTCGCAAGCCGGACGGTACTAGCGTTGGGAACGATGCGCGATTCGCGACGTCGTCTCCCAAACGCCCCATGCGTCGAAACGTCCATCGTCGCTACACCCCGGCCTCGCCTCGCGACGACGACGACTGCGACGGTGGCGCGTCGTTCTCGCGATTCGTGTCCGACTTCGAGGTGGTCGGGACTCTTGGCGACGGGTCCTTCGGGTCAGTCTACTCCGTCAGGAATCGTACCGATAAGAGGTGAGGTGGCGAATAATTCCTTTTGAATGAAGTCTCTCACTCGCGTCCAGGTGCACTGAAAGATCACTTATCACACCTCTGCAACCTATCTCAGACTGTACGCTATCAAGGCCGCGAAGCGCGAGGCGCGCGGCTCGTCCGATCGAGATCGTATGCTCCAGGAGGTGTTCGCTCTCTCGGCACTCAGCGACAAGGCGTGCGTCAGCTCGATGCATATCGTTAGGTACCACCAGGCGTGGATGGAAGGGAATCGACTTTACATACAAACGGAATTGTGCGATGGGACGCTGCGGGGGCAGATGCGGAGCAGTTTGCCGATCGACGAGAGGGGGCGGTACAAGCTGTTGCGGGAAATGCTGCTCGCTCTTGACCTTGTTCACAAGACAGGGATGATACACCTGGACATCAAGCCGGAGAACATATTCATTAAGAACGGTCATTACAAGTTAGGAGATTTTGGCTTAGTGAGTAAGATCGAGAATCACGATGATGTAGAGGAGGGGGACAGTCGATACATGTCGATGGAGTTGCTCTTGGGAGAGCTGGATGATCTGACCAAGGTGAGAAACGAGACTGTTAGGAAGTGGTCTCCCCTTTTTTTCTCATGCAAATTCACGTTTACTACGCCCTCCCCCCTGCGCGTCAACGAAGAGCGACATCTTCTCCCTCGGTGCGACAATGTACGAAATCTGCATAGGACGCCCGGAGAACCTCCCCGAGAATGGACCGGAATGGCAGGACATACGTCGAGGCAAACTATTGCCAATGCCTAACACGGCAATCGAATTGCAAACGATTGTGCGGGATATGATGGCACCGGAGTGGATCATCCGTCCGTCGGCGGACAAACTTTTGAAAAGGAGACAACTAATGAGTGATGAACAGCAGCAGTTGATTGTTGAGAGGAATAAGGCAAATGTGGCGAACATGGCGCTGGATGCTCAAAAGGTGAGTGTAGTCACGAGAGAAGGACGATTGTGATCGTGTGTCATGAAACAATTTGTTTGATAATTGATGTATATTCACGTTCATCGAGAAGGAACGTTTCAAGGCGTTGTCACCACGAAAATTCCACCGCAGCAACACTATCTGCTGAAGCCTTGGCAGGAGAAATATTCTGCCACTGCCAGCGCATTAGTCAAGGAAAATTCCAGCCCGCCCCGAGTTAAAGGCGAGGAGATGTTGGTCTATGAGGTTATATTACAAGAGAAAAATACTGCAAGATCTTTAGTAAAATGTTATCTAGATCTTTTATTCGTGTGTATGTACTATGTAGTAGAGAACTTACGTTTTTCAATTTCATTCACAAATGTATTGCGATCCAAAAACATCGCAAAAAGCAAACAAGTTTTTGGCGCAAAGCAAAAGAGATTTTGTGCTGTGCTACAGGAGATGCTGACCAAGAATGAGGTTGTGTGCGCACCCATGCAATCCTTATCTGCCAATGTTTATCTCAGATATGGGGGGCTTATCTGAATTTTGCGGTATCTCGAACATGTTGTGTTGCATGGTATTTTGCATTTGCAACGATGGAATCTGACCGCCACCACCTCCGTACATATTATTTAAATGCTGCACTGCGTTATTGCGCTGAGCGACACCTGCATAATAATTCTGAGCGGCAACCATGGAATTTATACCGCCATGGTGCATGGGTGGAGGCTGCATCATGGGAATCATAGGAAACCCATGTGGAGCACCGCATGATATTGGTCCGATTGACATACCTGGTCCGATTGACATTCCTGGTCTTAGTCCCGGTCCCACCGACATTCCAGGGCCGATGGATGAGATTTGGCTAATTGACATGCCTGGTCCGATAGACATTCCTGGTCCTGGTCCCACTGACATTCCAGGACCGATGGACTTGCTACTGCCGCCCAGCACCGACATACCAGCACCAATCGACGCCGCAGCGCTAATCATGCGATCATGAGGTCCCTCCTTCAAGACACCGTTGATCCATTGTCCCTGGGCTAATAATCCGTATTCATATTTCATTATTCCAGTACCATGAGGAATTTGATCATTGTTGACTGCGCCAGTATACCGCCCCGAATGTCCATTAAAGTCAATCCACTCCATACCACGAACAAAAGTCTTTGCTCGGTCATCATGTGTATCGTTCTTGCGCGAATTCCACGGAAGCGTACTGCCACTCTTAGTGGCACCCTGGCCCTTCCCACCCCATGAAGTAAAACCACTTCGGATACGTTCGTATTGAGATGCTGCATCTTTATCCTGACAACCGTCCGTCCACGTGCCCTCGTAAAAGACTCCATTATTGTATTTCATGGAGCCTTTGCCATCGGGCCGACCATCACCATTAACACAACCAGTGTAATATCCAAAATCGCCAAATTGGTCCGTGAATGCCATCTTCTTGACAGAGCGGGACTTATTTTTTCCAGAGCTAACGCTTCGTCCCCTGTTGGACAGTTTACTCGTACGTTGGCTACTTCCTCTACGATCAGAGGAAACTGAGCTTTGTTCGGAGCTAGCACTTCGTTGCTCTCCCAATTTCCCGTCAGCAACATTACGATTAATCCATTTTTGAATATTATCACCGCTCTGCTTCGACACCGCAACTGATTGTGGCTGCGGCTGCTCTTGGATATTCTGTCTGCCAACAATACGCTGATCAACACCCTTGACCAGATACTTTTGCCAATCTTCGTTACCACTTGACAGATCCATTGTAATTGGAATCTCATACTCCTCTTCGAGTGAAGATAGGGTCGGACTCGGCGGCGGAAGAGGAGTCCTCGATCGCGGAGCACGAGGAGGGACTGCACTCGTCTTGGTCTCGCTGGGACCAAGTAGTGACACACTCCGCGTCAAGGGAACGCTATTCTTGCTGCCTGATAAGTCATTTTGTGATGGGCTAATGTCGTTGAATGATGATGGGACTTTAGACGAGGCATTATTTCCATCCAGTGTCGCAAAGGCCCTCAATCGTCTTTCGTCGAAATCCACGTCACTCACTGCTGGCCCTGAGGGTGCCTTTGTAGTACCTAATTGAGGACTAGAATTTGACGTTGACGTCACGATCTTCTTTCCGTGCCTTTGTGGCGCGGAGTGCTGTACCATTGATGAATCACGAGACTCTGTTTCGAACGGGGCGTCCTTGTTCCTGGTGGAATTCACCCTAGCCAATTTTTTGCCCTGGGTTTCTTCGATGATCTTCAATGCCAATTCATAGGTATCATCCTTTACATTTCTTCCACCACCTTGCTGCTGTGTTTCATTGGATGACTTTCCTGCACGATTGTGGAGTGATCTCTGTCCTTCTGACGCATTTCGAGGGATGCAGCTACTCTTCACCGATGCCGAAATCCTCTGGGAAAGCATGAAGAGGTCGGCCGCCATCGATACATCTGAATAATCTCGTTGCCTTGGATGTTCACCAAAAATTGAATCGGGTAAAACATTTCGTCTGATTAATCCCGATTGCATCCTCCCTAATGAATTATCTCGTTGATAACGCTTCTTGTGTGTCGGAGTACTCCGCCCCGGAGATGGACTTCGTGGTCGAGGGCTAGCGTTTCTCCGCGTCGATGACGAAATCTGTTGCGACAGCGTGGAAAGATTGGCCGCCTTCGACCGCATATGGGTATTGACATCGGACCATTCCGGTGATCTCCCATCGAACGAGTTCTCCCGTCTTTTCGACGAGCCTCCACCGAATGAATCGAGCGAATTAGGCTGCCGCATTGTTGTTTGTATCACCCTTTCTAACGAGGTGTCGCGTCGCGGACGCGTCATCGATCTCGGCGGCGATCTCTCGAGCGAAGTCGACCGTGCGCGCGGTGGCGCTGCGCGAGGGAAATTCTTCCATTCGTCTCTCATCATCCGCCGCGGCGGCGATCCCTCGAGCGAATTATCCCTCTGTTCCAACGAATTAGCGCTGCGAAACGACCGATGGGACGAACGGCTCCGAGTAGGCGGCAGGTTGCGATGACCAGATGCTGATGATCGATGCCTCGATTGCTGCGAGGGCGACCATTCCTCGAAGGTGGCGATCGAATCCTCGAGCGGATCGTTCTCCGTTTTGGTGAACGCGATCCAAATATCCGGCGATAAACTTCGGGATCCACTAGAACTCGATGCGGATCTGTATGGCGATCGCGACGAGCGCGACCCATCGCGGGATGCCGACCTACCCCGCCGTCCGATCGATCGGGACCCGCTCCCCGATAGAGACGTCGAATCGCGGCCCCGTCGACGACGATGACCTCGAGGTGGCGACGGACGAGGGGAGACGTGGTCACCGCTCATCCGGGGATCGGTCGGGGGTGGCGGTGGCGGATGTCGGCGGGGATGAAAACGCCGACGACTCGTCCCCACCTCCTCATGGGTCGGCGATGGCGTTCGCCCGCGTATCACCAATGCGCCGGAATATGCATCGTCCGCGGCGGAAGTACTAGGGCCGGTGGGATCCATCCCTCCTCGATTTCGCGCCGACGAACGGACGGTAATTCCTCCCCGTCCTCCATCCGCGATCGGCCGACCGTTGGCAGGAGCGGCGCGCCCACGAGCATTGGACGCCGTCCCGCCACCTCCCCCCGACGCGGATCGTCCGCGACCGCGTCCGAACGTCGCATGTCGTTGATGATCCCGCGAGGACCGTGGACGCCATTGCCGCCGTCCCCCGTCATTCGTCGTCGTCATCGGCGGCGAGTAGGATCGCATCGGAGACGGCGGTCTGCCTCCCCCGCCCCCGCCGCCTCCCCCTCGACCGCCGCCACCACCGGCGTCGCGGCGATAATCCGCATCATTCCTCATCCCACCGCCACCGCCTACGCGTCGTCGATGGTGTCCGCCGCCACCGTGCGACGATGGCGGCGACGTCGACCCCTCCCCCCCACCGCTTCTTCCTCCGTACGACGATTGTTTACGTCGTCCGATATCAACATCATCATCATCGTCGTCGTCGTGGCCGAGGAGCGAGTTCCCCGCCCCCCCCTCCGATCCGACGCCACGGCGACGCGCGTCGACGATGACGTCGTCGTCCCGTCCCGAAGACGTCGACGTCCCTCGCGACGCGTCGCCGTCGTCGTCGAACGAATGCGCCCGTCGTCGCGCTCGTCGTCGTGGTCGTGGTCGTCGTCGTCTCATCGTCTCGTCGTCGCAGTCGTCGTTCCCGACGTCGTCGTCGTCGCCATCGTCGCGCACGACCTCATTCGTACGTCGTCGATCGAACCCCCCCGCCGACGCCCGACCGCGATGACGATGTCGATGATCGCCTCCTCCTCCCCCCCCTCCGTCCCCCCCTCCCCCGCCCATGCCGCCGATGGCGTGTGCCAACGGACGTCGATCGTTCCGACGCGGCGGCTCCGCCCGCGCGGTCGATGTTCCGCGACGATGACGACGATGACGACAACGACGACTGTGACGACGATGACGATCGTCGTCGAGGGAGTCGAACGATCCCGCCGGCGACGGCCCCCCTCGATGATGCGCGGGGGAGAGGCTGCGCGTGGGAGGACGTCGGAGTAACAATCCGCCGCCCCCTCCCCCGTCCCCGCCCCCGGATGGGATTCGCGGGGGGGGGACGCTGCGCGAATGTCGCGATCTCGTCATGGCACCGCTAGGATTCATTCCTCATGTCTCGTGTCACTCCTCCTCTTCGATCAACCCCCCCCCCCCCCCCCCCCCCCCCCCCCGCCCACCCAGTCTTCTCTCTCTCCCTCCTCCGCTGCCACGGTGGTGGGTGGGACCCAGCCAGACCGGATGGATGGATGGATGGATGGATGGATGTGGACTCGTTGTGGTGTTAGGGCGCGTCTTCTATGGGTTGGTGGCGCAAGGCCGATGAAAACAACATCATTAGTCATGAGTCAAATCAAGAATGGCATCGAAAAAAAGGCCTATTTCATGGAAAGATCTAATACACTCTCTACTAAAGTAGTTAAGCACTACTCTCGCTGGTGGCGTGGAACGAAAAATGTTGTCCTAACGACCAGGTGTTTGTGTCATAACGATCGAAAGCAGCGACCTTGCGACATCGTTGATCGCGAAGCTCGATCTTGTCTGAGCTCCGATAATTATATGAAAGGCAAATCTGCGACTAATCTTCTCTGTATCTGTCTGCGCGGGAACACGATGGCAGCAAATAAACTCGCAGATTTGCAAATCCGAGTCGCAGATTTGAGGTCGAACTCGTTTTGTAGCGAATCTGCAAATCTGCGTGAAAAAAAAACGGGAAAATGACTCGCAGATAGACACCCTCGCAGAAGATTTTGCATACCTTGGACATTCTATTATCCCTAATACCAGGATTGTAGATTTTTTATCCCGCGGGCGCCCCCCAACTCTCCCTCTATTTCGGCTTGTGTCACAATGTCGTCATATTCGTCACGGTCCGGAACGTGGCGAAGACGGGTTAGGCACTGCTCTACGTAATAACACCCCTCCTCCTAGACGGCCCTCTACGACGAGGCGCACCTCCGCACCGTAAACGTTCGACGGCAACCCGAGAGAGGCGGTCGAGGACGACGAGAGGGGAGAGAATCGGACGGGGGTGGGGGGGGAGGGGCAATCGAGAGGAGGCCCATTCCCGGGGGAGCCACGATGACGTCGTCCCTCCTACATCCTCAACGGAGGGAGAGGATGTGGATGGCTGCGGGGGCGCTGACGATCGCCACATTGGGCCTCATTTGGTTTAAGAGGCGCACACGCAAGGGACGTAGCAGAGGACGGGGAGGAGGATTATCGGGGCACGATATGCCTCGAGATCTCGTCCTGGACGACGATGACGATGGCCACGACGACGAGCCGGACGAGGAGCTGCGACGGGTATTCGACGAGGCGGCGAGGATGGCGCGGTCGATACCGGACGGCGCGATGGATCGGAGGGATCAACTGATGCTGTACGGTTTGTACAAGCAGGCGTTGGGTGGGGACAGGAACGAGGACGGCGCGGTGAGTCGAAAACGATAGTGTCATTGTATACTTTCCCTCCCAGGGGGTCATATTGTATTGCTCAGGAAATACGACGAACCCCCCGACACCTCCCTTTCCAAATCACGCGCGATCGAAAGCCGTCGAATCTCAACGTCGTCGCGTACGCGAAATACGACGCCTGGGGGAAGTTCAAGGGATTGCCGAAGCAATTCGCCATGAGAAAGGTAAATATAATAAATCTCGCTTCGCTTCATTCCATCGTATTTGTGTGTTGATCGGCGAACGTCTCTCTTGACATTCTCCGCATTTTTCGAAAAAATAAATAAATGAAAGTACTGCGAGGTCGTGTATCACTTCTGTAACGGTGGCGAGTCCGCTCATGGCAATAGTGCAAACGGCGATGCCGATGTAGTTTACGACGATTCGAACCAGGACGATTTAGACGAGGACGGATGTCCCATCGATGATAGAGGGGACGTCGATTCCTCGGGAGGGATCGTGACGTGCATGGGCCTACGACCGAGCACGTTGTCGGGAAATCTTGGCGGGGTGGATTCGGTCGGGGACTCTCGATGTGGCGTAACCGCCCCCGACGACGCGCCGGAGGGTCGCCTACGCAATGCGGCCGCGTCCAACGACGTCGATGCGCTCCGCGCGGTCATGGTCGCGTGCGATCGGGTCGACGATGCGGACGAGGACGGCCTAACGGCCTTGCACTACGCCTCGGATAGGGGAAGCGTCGACTGCCTTAGGATACTGGTGAAGGCCGGCGCTAACGTGAATGCGGTCGATCGCGATGGAATAGGGGTGTTACAAACCGCACTGTGTGCCGGATTGGACGTTGACTCGGTGCGATTATTGCTGGAGGCGGGCGCTAATCCGGATGCATGCGATGATGATGGCGATTCGCCCCGCGCGTGGGTGTTGGAGGAAGGTATGCCGGCCATGGTAGAGCTTTTCAGGGGATATTAGACGAAGATTAATCTCTCGATGCTCGCCACCGAGGAGGTCGACTCGCTGATTTTAGAGCGCGACAACTTGCGCGAAGTTAGTCAGTTTTAGACGAAGTCGCTAAACTTTGCGAGCTTGGTTTTGTAAAGCTTAGGTCTAACTTCGTCTTCCTCAATTTTAGTCTCATCATACAGTAATAATATTGTGCAAGTCTCCATTGGATGGCATGTTGTGCCGACCATCAGCGGCGAATTCGTGTGGCGGCGAGAACGACTTTGTGACAAGGCGTGACTATCCTCATCAAAATGTTAAGAAAATTATTCAGTGACTTTATGTTACAAAGATCGCAATTCAATCCACTCGGGAAGTAGAGGTGCAAATCCAGACAGCAAGCAGTCATATTCCCTTTCAGCTGCGCATTACAGGGATTGGGTACGCGTTGTGTCCATCTTGATATACGTAACCTTTTGATGAATGTAGACATGAAATTTCCCCAGATGCAACCCTATTCCATCAGTGAGAGTCTGACGCTTTTGCTGCGGAGATTCGAGGAAATGTCTTCATCCGGAGTTTCTTCAACTGATTCCTCAGCTCGATAATCTCCTTGTCTCTTGCATGGTTGCCGTTCTTCAACTTTCGACAATCCATAATCGATTTCATCTTCGATTTTCGATCACTGGCGGTTTGTCGTCCCTAAAATGTGACCGAACCAACTAACTTGTTTATTCGATGTGCCACGCTCGCATTGATCGAAGAGAAATGCTACCATGCAAAATCAGATGCCTCGCAACTCACCTGTGTAACTTCAACTAACATTTTGTTGCTCTGCTCTATTTGGCACCGCAGGGATGCGATCTGTCCACGAAGAATTTCATTTTCCTCCTCTTTTTGCTTGATATCTTTCGTTAATCGTCCCGTCTCATTCTCGAGCCGTTGCATTTGCGCCTCGTCGATGCATGGCATGATTCGATCTACTTTACGTACCGATAGGATCACCAAAAATGTGGATCTAGTTCGATGCAATTTATTTCCGAAGCCAATTTTTTTATTTAAATCCACAAGAGGGTCATATTATTATCGAGTTTATGACTTGAACATCAAACTGTATTATTGTACTTAATATATATATAAAGGGACGTGATCACACAGTTCACCTTCCCATTCGTACCGAGGAGGAGTCCTTGCAGCTCAAACTCGAATGCCTCATCGAAGTAACTCCTGTCCTATTTAAACCTGCTTGTCGCGGTGTGCCATCTACAGGGCATGCTCACTTGAATGCGGTTCTGACTGCCTGCTTGATGGAGTTCAATGTGTGTTTTAGGGTGCCCTCCACCTCATCCCACCAATCCGGACAGCAACCACAGCAGTGATATCCATCCATCAATGCGGGTGTTTGTTCTCCTCGCTTCCTTTGTTGTTTGATCTCTGGGGTGTAGTTGTACAAACTGTACAGATCGCTGCTGCGTATAATGATTTCGGGTTCAGAGTTGTCGTCCAAGCTGAAGCGAGCACGCATGTCTCCTTTTTGTGATCGCGGAATCTGCCTGACAAAGCATCCTTCAGCTCCATTCACACGCCTTTCGTTCAATGATCTCGCCGAGGAGATAGGAAGCATCTCCGGGCGAGAATGCGCTCTGATATCGTCGGTGGCTGAACATTCCACCATCATCGTGCTGGGATCGTTGTGCCTTTGGGCAAAGGACTGGCGAACCAGAGTTTATTACTGATGTGTGCGAGCCATGACTGTTGAGATGCAGCGTGAATGTATCGTGGTACCTCTATCTAGGGAAAAAGTTATGAGGCTCTGACCAACGACTGTTGAGGTACATCGTGGCTGTTTCTCGCGCATTTGTATGACAACAAAGAAACTTGGCTCGACTGATTCTCTATCCTTTGGTAAAATACTGGAGAAGAAATGAGTCATACTTAAAGTGATCAACATCGGACTACCACATCTTATTTTATTGTAATGTTGGATATCGGAGGCTGATGATTCTGTTGTTGCTGCTGATTTTGCTGCTGCAGCGCCACATGATGCATGGGTTGGATTGACATATTAGGCATTTGCTGCATGGGCATATCCATTCCAGTTCCACCATACACACTTCCTGCGCCACCATGGTACATGCTTCTGCCACCAACACCACCACCATAAACACCCCCATCAGCGCTACCGTACATATTCATCATGGCATTCTGATGCGCAAGCATGGCGTGTTGTGATGCGTTCATTCCTCTAAACTGCATTGGATTTNCGTGCGGAAGTTGATCATTGTCCACCTCACCTGTATAGCGTCCCGAACCACCATTTAAATCGGTCCAGTCCATACCACGAACATTGGTCTTTTCACGGCCATCAAATGCATCGTTCTTGCGGGAATTCCATGGCAATGTACTGCCACTCTTGGTGCCACCCTTTCCCTTACCGCTCCACGAAGTAAAGCCACTACGGATACGTTCGTATTGAGATGCTGCATCTTTATCTTGACCACCATTTACCCACGTGCCCTCGTAAAAGACTCCATTTTCATACTTCATGACTCCTTTGCCATTGGGCCGACCTTCATCATCCACCTGGCCAGTGTAATAGCCGAAATCGCCAATTTGATCTGTGAATGGCATTTGCTTGACAGAACGGGACTTAATCTGCTCATCTGTACCTGATTTTTTCCTTGATTCGCCAAAAATTTTACTTCGTTTGCGATTGCCTGTGCCACCTTCGGCGGCCTCTCGTCGTGAGGCTTGTATGGTGTACTTCATCCAGTCTTTGCTTTTACCAACTTCTGGGGCTTCCTGATACTGACAATTTGGTTGACGCTGAACGTCCATGATTGATTCTGGTTGTTGAAGAGGATATGACATATTCATGACCGCCGGAGTAAAACTTTGGTGCTGAGTCGTGATTTCTATAAGTGGGAATTCATCCTGCAGCTCCGGCTCGGGGTGCGGGTTGAGAACAGCCATACTAATATCATTATGCACATTTTTCTCATTTGCGTCGCTGCCGTTGTTGTATGCAATATTTATGGCTCGAGGTGGAGGAGGCGGTGGCGGAGATCGCTTCAGAGTTGACGATTGGGGTGTATAATTGAACTTAAATTCTTGAATGTCGGGCAAGACTTCGGAATCTTCTGATGTTGATTGATCTGAAGCGTCTGAGGATGAGGATTCA
The DNA here is from genome assembly GCA_036939675.1 of Cyclostephanos invisitatus. Taxonomy (NCBI): domain Eukaryota; phylum Bacillariophyta; class Thalassiosirophyceae; order Thalassiosirales; family Thalassiosiraceae; genus Cyclostephanos; species Cyclostephanos invisitatus. The sequence continues at coordinate 12,247 of JALLBA010000491.1, forward strand.
CTGTCAGATCCGGACGACGAAGATTCAAGACAACTGGGAGTGAGGGATTCTTCATCCTCTCCTCGCCCCGAGCTATCCAAGGAATAGTCCGAAGTGTGTAGAACATCAAACTTTCCAAGTCTACCAGGGGAGGTGTTCTTCAGCATGGACTGTTGTCGCTCTGATGGGTGGGACCCATTGCTGCTGTCTTTGCCAGCACCTTCGCTTGTGGTTGACGACAAGGATTGTGTAGAGGTAATTGCTTTCAGTCGTTGTATGCTCTCGCCAACTTTGAGTTTGGATATCTTGTCCGCAACTTCCTTGAATGCAGCACTGGCCAAGGCGGCCGCGATTTCCTTCTTTGATCCTTCTGCTTCGTCCTGAACGCACAATGCGCAGGTCCGCGACATGATTCTCCACCCTCCTCCTCCGATGGGTCGCTGTAGCTGCACAAAGGGATGGTAAATACAGCAGCCATTCGCGTCCAGTTGGACGCCGTCGTTGGAAATGAAAATGCGGGAGGCGGCCGCATTAGCACTGTCGAAACTAGTGCTATCGGAGGATGACGATGACGCCTCCGACGAGCATTGACTCGAGACGTCAGTGAGATGTTCATTGTTGCCATCACCCCGCGGAGTGATCGGTGAACTGGATCGCGGCCTGACAATATTTTGTCTTGACTTCAACGGTGTCTTATCATTGGTCAAGGATGGCCGATGACTCGGGGCGGGGCTCACCGCGGCAACTTTCTTCAACGTCGAATCCACCAGACTCATCACATTTAACATACGCACCGCACTGTCCACTCGATTCATATCCACGGTCGCATGCGCTCCGGCATCTTCTGTCCTTCTCCCGGTGATAGAACTCCTACGACACGCATTTGTTGCATCGGTCTCAATGTTGACAGTCTGGCGCGCTTTGTTGGGCGTGATGCTAATCTCGATCGGCATAAGTTTCGCCGGCAAGGCATGTTGAGACTTTTGGCTCCTGTGCGACCTGTGACTCACAACCGATCTATCCGTACCGCGCTTTGAATGTACGGAGTGGACCGATGCGGCGGGACGACCACGAGAGAACGAACGATAATCCGACGTAGACCGTTCGGAACGATCCGACGACAAAAGGCCATCGCTTGGATTGCACCGGTTGGCTCGATCCTGTCTTGACCCGGTGGGTGAACGACTATGCATCCTTCGATGATGATTGACGCCCTCACCTGAATTATTCGACGAGGATGCCGAATTCATCCCCCGATGCGCTCCGCCGCCCGCCTTTGGTCCGGGCGTACCCGCTCGACGTGGTCTTTGTTGTTGGTGTCTTCGGTCGTCATCGCGACCCACGGGCGAACGGCTGTGTATTTTTCTACCACGTTCGACGTCCTCGTCCGCCTTTCGTCGTCCATCATCGTCCCCCCCGAGCGACGATCTCGATGGCGACGGGGATTGCCCGGGGGTGCTACCACGACCGTCCCGCGGCCTCGAAGTCGATCGCGACGATATGCCATATCCCATGCCATCGCCGTCTTCGTCGTCGTCTTTCGCCCCGCCGCCGCGGCCGCTCCCCCCCCGAATGCTGCTACCACTGCCATCGCCGGTGGATGATGAGGCACTACCGCGACGATTTCCATCGCGATTGCGATACCGACCCCCCCGTCGATGATGATGAACGTCGAGGCTCGCCTGAACCTTGTCGATGGGATGTCTGATCTTCGAGGACGAGGATGATATCGACGGGGGCGGGTGCCTCGTCTTCCTCGCGTCGCCGTCCCTACCGTCGAATGACGGAACGTCCTTGATCCCTCGTTTGATGGGTCCCCCGCCCCCCCCCGCCCTCTTCGCGATGACGTCCTGCCTCCACCCCCCTCCCTCCTCGCCCGAAATCCACTCCTCCGGCAGGTAGGTCCGCGGACGAGGACGCGATCGCGATCCACACCCGCGTCGACGGTCGTCATCGTCGCTTTCGCCGTCGTGGTCGTCGTCCCCCCCAACGCGACCGCCGCCCCGCCTCGATCCGTCCATCGATGCGACGGTCGACGCGGCAGCCCTCGAGGCGGCCGCGACCGATCGCCGTCGCGATACCGACGACGCCGACCTCACCGACGACGGCGAAGACCTCCCGGCGTCGGCGCGACGTTGTCCCCGCTCGAGTAGCCTACGAGTTTCCCCGCCCCCCCCGCCCGCGGCGACGCGGGTCCCGCCTACGCCACTTGTCGCCCCCTTCCTCAGCCCCCCCCCCCCGACGGCGGAGTGGGAGGCGGAGGAGGAGGAGGAGGAGGACGACGACGAGACGTTCGGCACGTCCGACCTTCGCACGCTCCTTCCCCTGCCAATGCCACGCCTCTCCTCCATCTCGACCTCCCTCATCGCCCTGTCGCACTTGGCCCTGTCCGACGTCGGTCGGACGTCCTCCTTCCTTATGCTGCGTCCCATGCTCCCGCCGCCTCCGCCGGCCCTGATGCTCAACGCCTGTACCCTGCCGCCTCCGTTCGCTTGGCTGTCGATGGAACTACCGGTCCCGTTCGTGCACACCGTGCTGCTGCCGCTGCCCCTCGCCTTCTCGCGACAGCGCGACGAGGACCTCTGGCGCGACTTCGGGTTGAGGAACATGATGATGTGCTTATATCATGCATTTCCTCCCGCCTCCGCAAACTGGGTTCGTGGAGATGATTTTTTGCCGTCGGACAAAAAACGCAAGGTGATGTTGATGACCTGCCCTTTTCTCTTTCACGATTTTGGTTCCGATCGCGCGCCCGTAAAACGACTCGCCCTTTCCGTTCGCGAAAAAGAAATGACTCCTACAACGACCGTTCGGACATTCATGTTTTTTTTTTTACATAAACAAACACGTTTAAAGTGATTAAAGAGGACATCATACTGATTCCTCATAGTAGAGTGGAACCATTCCCGTCGTCACTTCGACGCCAACATGAGCGACACAAATCCACTGGTACTACTTAGAAATAATACTATTACAGCTATCTAAGGTTAGTTTGCGGTTAGCTAAGGGTTAGCGCTAAGGGAGGAAGCCTTGTAGCCAAGTACTAATTCCGTCTTCTGTTGAGGAGAGAGACGGCCTCACAAACCGGCACAACAAAATCCACAAAAAGCCATGGACCTGGACAAATCCTGTCGCCTTCCTTCCGCCTGCCGTTCCGCCCCCATCATATGGCAAGATGACCCATCCCCCGCCCCCCCTCAATGCGCCGCATCCATCCCTGCGTCTGCTTTCGTCGAAAAATCTGCCATTTCCCGTCGCACCAAGGGGGGGAAGTCCGTAAATTTTCCCTCGTCCGGCACTGCTCGGACTCGACGATATCGTGGCCAATCTCGCGTACCGACAAAGCACGTCCTCCAATCCCGTGCGTGCATTTTCGCAATGTCCCCTAGCGAAGTCGAATCGATCCAAGGCCTTGGCAAGTACCACAGTTATCGCCCCCTGCCTCGCAACTCCCATCGCGGCCGCCGCCGTCGCCGCCGGATCGCGTACGCCCCCCCCCGTCATCGTCATCATCGTCATCGCCAACATCATCATCTGGACAACGAGCGACGACGTCCTTCCCCTCAGGCGATGCTAGCAATTCCTCCAAGGAGGACGCTCTTCGGGGGGGGGGGGGAGTATGACGACGATAATTACAACAGCCCCCATTAAAAAAACAACAATCAACAGACGATGGTGTGCCATTTGGGTGCGGTGGGAAATGGAGGGCGGGGGGAAGTGCGATCGAAATAAAAAGGAAGTTGAATAAAACATACAATGGCATCGATTTCCTACGACCCGCGCTTTCGACTGGCGAGGGCGCTGGTGTCGGGTCGATGCGATGGCAACGACGGGGAGGAGGAGAAGGGTAGTGGAGGCGTTGGCGATGTCGCGAAGACGACGACGAGGGTCACGTCGGCGTCGTCATCGTCCCCCATGGACGACGCGATTGATATCCGCATCGTTACTCGAAGAATCTGAGTCGATGGCCGCCGCTGGCATCGTCGGCAATCGTGACGGTGGCATCGGTAACGATCGCGATCGATATGGCAGCGGTGACGTCGACGTCGTATCGGCATGTCCCAACGTGGCGCTCTGCGTGTTCGAGTACGGCAACGCCCTGTTCCGTGCTGCGGTACGTAGGGCGGAGCCGCGGGGGAAGGGAAAGGAGGGAAAGGACCGCGACCTTGATGACGACGAGGATGACAACGACAAGAAGAAGGAGCAGGCGGAAAGGAGGGGGGAGGAGGAGGATGGGAATCGAGGGGGGGGGGGGGAGAGATTTCGGCGTCGTTCGCTGCGGCCGGCGTGAAACGATCGACATCGCCGCCCAACGACGCGAACTCAGGAGGGGACGTCAAGTCCAACAAGAGACTCATAGCGACGATGGACGGTGACCGTGTCGATAATGCCAGAGACGACGACGACGACGACGACGACATGGACCTGGCCCTAGAAACGATGGACGGGAGTTGGTCCATGCTTCTGATCCTGGTCGGTGACGACGACGACGACGACGGCGGCGAGGATCATCGGGGAGGGGGTGCGTTACAATCGTCTTGGGCCTTGGATCAATTGCCAGGGGTATTGCGATGCATCGGCGATTTATTCTCGCATCGGAACGTGCACGGCACGGCCGTGGACTATTGCATCCGATCAATGCAGTTTCGCGAACGAGCGTGGGAGATATGGGAGGAGGAGTGAAATGGCAATAATAGCCCAAGGAAGGATGACGATAATGGCGATAAACGATGTCACCGCGAATTTGACGATCTCATCGTTCGATACGTCATTGGATGGGCTGAGGTGCAAGCGACACCTAGTCGAGGCGTGCGCGCTCGTGGCATCGTCTTCACTCTGGAATATTTCCATCCTGGCGATGATGTGGTGTCGAGGGCGGCGGCGGGCGGGCGTCACATGCGGTGTGAGGAATCGACGTCCCATGGCGGAGGCGCCGATGGGGGGGATCGTCGACGAGGTCGGGAGGGTGCGTTAGGTCAAAAGGCAGCGCCTTCGGGTGATAGGTGGCGGCGGGGGAAGGCGTCGAAGTCGTCAGCGGCGGCTGCTACGGAGTGTTTTCGTCGTTTCATCATGGCAGCGAATTCCCAGCCCTTACCAGTACTAGTGTGAAATTGGGACACAACTCCTTTATCACCCACAATTTTCGA
>JALLBA010000492.1:0-17364 GCA_036939675.1 Cyclostephanos invisitatus
GATGTGCCGAACATGAACTTCGGGGTAGGAGGGGGGGGGGGGGGAGTGGAGAGGAGGGAAGGCAATATTGGTGGGGGGGGAGGGGGGGTAGGAAATGACGATGGCTGCAATGACGATCCATCGACTATGATGCACAGGATGCTCAATATCATCGTCGAACAGCGCAACAAAAATAATGAGATGATGAGGCGCATCAAACCCATGGCGGGTACGCTGAACAGGATGGAAGGGGACGTGGCGTACCTCCGCGGTGCAATGGGAAATGGCACGCCGGATGGCAGGGATGGACGACGGCGATACGTGATTCTGGGGGGCATCTTCGGTGGCGGGGAGGCCCCGCGCGCGAACGACCTCCTCCCGCAGTCGAACGCAAACGCCGGGGGGGGGAGGAGGAGGTGGAGGAGGTGGAGGAGGAGGACCCGTCGCCCTGCCCGACGACGACGTCACCTCCCCCCCCCATCGGCGACGCCGCGAATGCTGTACGCGATCCGAATCCACCCCGACTGGGAGGGGGAGGATGCTAATGATGACGTTCACAAGGGTGCGGTGTAAGTGATGTTACATGAAGATAGGTGTGGGATTTAAGAAAGTAGTTATTTAGGTAAAGTACTTTAAAAGTTATAATATCGGTGTGGGATTTTAAATAAGCTTGAATAAAATTAACTAGAGAACCGACTAACAAAGTATTTGAAAGTCATTTATCACGAGTGAGGTATTTAAAAAGTCATTTGAGTAACAGTGAGGAATTATAAAAGTCGTTTTAGTAGTGGTGAGGGATTTTAACAGTTGTCACAATCCAGTGTGGTATTTTAAAAGTCTTCTCAAGTGAAGTGAATAAATAGATTGCCTTCGAGATTGGTGAACGGTATTTAAAAGTTTGATATCACAAGAATATTTGGGAGTTGTTTTTTGTGAGTGGTTTTTAGATGTGACAAAATTAGGTGAGGGATTATTACAGCAAAAAAATACGGTGTGGGATTATTTATGGCCTAAATCTTTTTAGCTATTTTTCCTTTTTTTAAACCAGGCAAAAAGGGGGCCAAAATGTGCGCCCTTTTTTCGATTTGCCCCCTTATTTAAATATTCTGATTCCAATTTTTGAAAATCTTGTTCAGGTTTTTAAAAAGGGGAAATAGGTAAAATATCTCCTTGTTGGTCAGGGTAGATATAGCGACCCTACGTCGAGCACACTAAATATACTAAAAAAACCAACCCCATCGACCCCCCACGTCAATTCTGGCATCACCATCGTGTTCCCCGCCCCTTAATTAGTCTACACAGATATTTACATGGTGGGTGTACCATACTTTTAGTACGAGATATTAAGCGTTGAACGACACACATCGTGTCGCCACAAAAAACACGGTGACCCTAACTTGACAATGACGCATCCATCACCCCCAACTCTCCCTCCCGACGCCCCCCCCCTGGCGCCCCTTGATGCCAACATCTATGGGGAGGGAACCATTGCATCAGCGACGTTGAATTCGGCCGCATCATTCAACGCGAACGTGGACAACTTTGCGATTGAGTTTTTGGCATCGCTGCCAGAAAGCAACGCTGGCGGTGATGTGGATTTTCTCGGGGAGGGAGGCCACGCCGACGAAACAAACACCACACCCCCACCCTCAAGAGTTCTCTTCAACGTTGATTCCCCGTCTGGGCCGGACGACGGTGACGACGGCCCCGAACGAGTTGATGCGGCGAGGGGGTCCATTTTCCCATCTACGATACCTACGGTAAAAAACCGCTTTTTTAACCAAAATTCACAATTGAACGATGATGGATATGACTCCGAGGGTGGGCTTCCATTCTTTGCCGACATGCAGGATGACGATGCAGTGGAATTTTTGGAGGAACCACTCGAAGATACTGTTGAGGGGCCACCGCCAGCAGCACAGGCAACCGAGCAGCTTTCGATTGAGACGATGATGGCGCTGAAGATGAAGGAATTGAAGGAGGAGTTGAGGAAGAGGGGGCGTTCGATGCTTGGAAAGAAAGGTGAGTTGCAGGAGCGATTGAGGGAGGCGATTCTTCTCAATGTGCCTGTTGCTACAGGGAATGAGGCCCGTCGCCATGAGTCCATGTCGGGGTTGGACGTTACGGCGCGGTGGGTTTTGTTGACTCCCGAGGATGAGCCGATCCCCGAGCCACAGAATGCAGATCGGAGCCTCCGTCCCCCCACCGAGGTGGATGGTACCCTCAATCCAAAGTTTGGGATGAAGAAGACGTTCGTGTGTGGCGTCTTCACTGGGACGAATGAGAAGATGAGGTACACGGCTTCCCTTGAGTCGCCGGCAGTTCGGCCGCCCAAGAAGAGGGTGCGGAGATTCTGGAAACTTTCGCCAACGAGGCAGACTTTGAACACACCGATCAAGCCAAGGGTCATCGGTGGGCCAAACATTGACTTCCTGGCTTGATATGGTTTGGATGAGATGAGTCATCCCATGGATTGGTTCTCGGCCTTCATGCTGATGACCCAGACCATGAACAAGGAGGATCCGGCGGCAGCGAACGTCAAGGGCGACCAAACGACGAAGTTCGCAGTGTCGAATTGGACAGGCTACTCCAATTCCAAGGCTATGATGTGCAATGCTGGTGAGCCGGGGAGTGTCTATGCAGGGAAGTTTAGGCGATTCAAGAACGATGACATTACGGCAATGATCGGTGTTTACATCATCGATGGCCTCGTGCCGTCTCCCCAGCTGACACAGGAGATGCAGGATCAAGAGCGCCAGCTCACCCACGGCAACGATTGGATTGCGCCTGTCCTGGGGCCTGGTTGGCAGCAGAAGCACCAGTCATTCCGGCACTTCTTTGCATCCTAGGATCCCCTCATGACGCCCCCTCCAAAGAAGCAGTGCCCAAACTTCAAGGTTGACGAGCTGTTCCGATGGCTTCGTTATATCTGGAAGGAGGCATGGGTGTTGGGCAAGGACTTCTTAAACGAGCAAAGTGCAGTGGAAGTCGTGGAGTGTTTCTATTAAGCACTCCCAACAAGGTAAATCCATGACCTTGACTCATCAAGTATTAGAGTACAGGATCGAATATACCAGGGGTACCTTTACCCCTATATTCCTACAAGACAATACCCGATATATGACCTGATACAACAATGGTAACACACTCAACAAAAGGAACATTAGGAGTATGAAGGAGAGCCAGATTACATTAATGTTGCACGTCTTCACTCAACTTCATTCATCAGCACCGTTCTGTCCTTGTAATTGCATCCATTTCTTCTGATTATGTCAATCCATGCATTGCAAGTCTCCAGTCTGGGCTGTAGGACAAAAAGAAAAGGTAAGAAAGAAACAGAGTCTTTTTTAACAGAAAGGTTCCTTCCCCTTTCAAATGCAAGAGAACCAATCTGGTTCTAATTCATTCTGAATCATGGCCAAAAAGAATGAGGCTATGAATCTTATATAAGTGCTATTAGGTAGAGGTAGTGTTATTATTATCATTAAGTCACGGATGGCAGCTTTCCTGAAGTGGAAGTTGATGATCCAGTGGAGAAGGAAGCATTTCCCTGCCCCTCACTCCAGATTTCTTCATCTCCATGGACAAAATCCTCATAATATTCTTCCTGACCGTCTGTACTAAAATATGAGTCACCACCAGACTCATGAAAAGAGCCGTCTGATTCATATGGGCTATCAGCGGAATAATTTGCTGATATCCCTGATCCCGCCGAATCTGACTTATGAAAGGGGCCAGTCGATTCATATGAATCATCATGATATCCTCCAGAGCTGTCAGAGCCATCCCAGCTGACAGAACCATTCAGACTCGCATTTTGGTTTTGAGAGTCACCATACATTGAATCAGGTGGCTGATTGGCATGATCTAAGCCGACGCCGTAATATTGATCAAAGTGTTGATTGGGAGATAGCTCATCATGCTGGGGTTGATTAGTGTTGTGAATTTGATGAATCGGGGGATTTGCCTTTGTTTTCTCATTATGTACTCTTGCTTCATTTTGGGCATGCGGATCATACAAAGGATCGAAGTGACTTTTGAAATTCAAGCCTTCACTGGTAGAAACATTGGCATTAAAGGAATCGTTGTTGTTGGGATCATCCTTGCTGTAAGTTTTGCAGGTAACCTTCGTCGACCAAGAGACATTATTTCGCTTTGAATTGATATCTCTTGTCGATTTTTTTCTGAGAGCTGATTTTGTAAACCTGTCTTCCTCAGAGTCTTCACCCGGTGGCCAGTGCCTAATTTGACCGAATGACCTATAGCATACAACTTCATTGTCATTCATCAATTGCTCAGCGTCTCTGGTCAGATCATAGTATGAGTGCGACCTTTCAGGGTCACTCCAGTCAAATATACTTTCGTCAACGCGATCGATATTGACCGCCAACAGCGGATGCGTGAAAAGATTGCTATGGACTTGAGGAACATAGGACGATATAGCCTTCACTTCGCTAAAAGAGAGGCCGTGAATATTCCCAATGGTCTAGTATTGAGAGAAACATAACAGCTCAGTAATGGATCAAATGAAAACTTGTACTGCACTGCGTGCATCGAGAAAATTACGGTCCTCACTTACTCTGTGCGAGGTATTGAAGAGATTTTTGATTGATCGTAGCAGTCTGTACAGAAAAATCAAACCAATGATTCCCACCACTGCCACACTGACCCACCCGGTTATGACGGTTAGCTGCTCTTGCTCAGCCGTCATCCAGGTTGAGCCGGAGGGCTGTGCTTCAGGAAGAGCGGGAAAGGAAGGTGCAAGAAATTGATTGCAGAAATGATAGGAACGCACGCCAGGCTCTATCACAGCGTTGCTTTCCAGACCGTTTCCATCAGTGATTTTCCAGGTTCCATAGTACGCTGAGTGTGAGACATTATCCGCGCAGAGGTTGTCGAAGGGAAATCCCGAATAAATATAAGATGAAACAACAGCCATAGCTCCTATTGCACTGGTCATCAAATATATTCGACTGAAGCTCGCAATTGATGCTCCCAACATCGGTGATGGCTTCCACATCCTCAATAAGCAAAACTTGTCAACAAAAAAGTTAACAAAAAGGGTAAGTGCGCATAGGAAGAAGGCACTGGGATATATAGCAGAATAATAGAATGTAAGGAAAAGGGTCTTGGATACGTTGGTGTATCGCTCAGCTATCGAGTATTCAGTCCCACTCATTAATAGGTTCATCCGATCTTGACTTCTAGCACGAGGCGCCAGAAAATGGCGGTTGAAGTTACTTGGGATATCCGCCAACTGCAACACGTTGGATGTGACAAGATCAGCCAAGAAGATAGTATAGATTGACTGAATCAAGTGTTCTGGTCCATTGGTGATGGTAGATGTAAAAGGAGTGATGATAGTGATGATTATGGCAGTGACAACCCAACGGAATGCAGTAATCTTGAGGAGGAGAGATGTTTGCATCCCCGTCATGGATGTATGCGACTCAAAGCTTGTGACAGCCTTGGCAATCGACGGGAAAATTGCATTTGATATGGAAATCGCCAGCGCTGCATACAAAGCACTCTTGAGAAATAACAGGTACACTATCACAGCCACAGCGGCGATGCATGCAAAACTAATCAGTGTTGACACAGATAATTGGGTCACCCTTGTGATCCAATTCTCATCGAGGTCAGTCCATCGAATACAGTTGGGCTCTTCCGGCTCACGCACGTGCAGCACGTGCTCTCCTCGAAAAAGCAAGTTGGAATTGATTTTGTACGTATTGTTCCTCAATGCCGCGAGGTAGCCGACAGTCATTTTGGAGAGAACCTGTCGCTGAGCACCTTCTGTTTCAAAGGTACAGAATACTCGAGTTGCACGGTATTCTTGCTGTGCAAGACCTTGAATTTTTGAATTGAGCACTGTCAAACGTCCAACAAGCTCAGGCATGCCCGGTAACAGCCTTGATTTGAGCATTGGGCATAGTCGGCTCATTTCAACTTTTACTGCAAGTTCTGATAACGTCAATGTATCGAGAATTAAGCCGTCTTTCAATCTATCCTCAATCTCAAAGAGAACTTCTCGCCGCTCTGCTAACGCCTTTATAAGCAAATCGTTGTCGATAGTAACAGTACAACATGTCAGATGACCCGCGAATCGACTTTCAAAGAATTCCTTCCATTCCTCTGGCTCTGTAGCATCAGCCGGAGGATTGGTTATCTCGATAGAATAATCTTGTGCTGTTTGCTCTTGCTCGTCAAATGTGATTTGTTTCCGTCGTTGATATAACGCCAAGGCCGCTATTGCAATAAGAATGAATCCCAAACTTGCCAAATTCATGATTCCGACGAGAAACTTCGCTCCATCGCACGCATTCTTGAGAGCGAATACGAGCGTTTGCAATTCTCCCGCCGACGTGACAGTTGTAGTCCCTGCAATTCGACTTCTTGAAAAGTGAAATTGATTTGGTGAACAACTTGGGCATGGTACCCACATCTGATCCGTGCAAATCGCGGAACCCTTCAAAAGAAACTGAACTCCGGGTTGACTGTTAGAGTACTCGTCACTCGCGTAGTACAAGATATTCGGTATGTTGATACAACCAGCAATTAGCGTGATAAATGCCACGGCCCGGACGTACGAGAAGTACAAGCCAACGCCGATACCAAAATCGCCCAATTGAGACAACGGAGTGAAAAATGGAGAATACAATTTTGTAGGCATGGTACATTCGCCCGGTTTGGCACGATCGAAGTCCCCCCTTTTCCAAATTCCTCGTCCATCTTCTACCGTACTCATGTGAGGCTTCTTTGGCTTGGCAGTGTACAACCAATCATTTATATCACTCTCCTCGCCGTTGCTATCAGCATCATCCCCCGCGTCGGTACTTACATCACTTTCATACACCGACACCCTGTTACGTCTTTTGCTCTGTTCGTCTCTTGGCAGTTTGGGTGATGCGTGCGTGTTATCGAATTTTCCTACAATGTATCGAGGCAAAATCGAGTGTTCAAAGTATGCCCATGCACTTTGCAATCCCAATCCCTCCGCATCCCAATGTCTACCCCGTGGCTGATACCATGAAAACTGTTGCAGATTTAAAGCGATCTTTCGACCAAGTGTCATTTCATGCAAAGGATCGTCAAGGAAGGGTGAATCGGAATGTTTGTGCAAAGAACGTCGATTGATTACCGGAGGTCTTCGACGTTCAGGTTCTCTCATTTCCACATTGTCGCGATTTATTATGGACGTCGCACTTCCATCAAAGCTATTTGCAGACCCCTGAGAATGCGACGCAGTCGCTGTCCTCATATCCATCTCGGCCCGCTGTTTCGTCATCTCCAACTCTTTTTTCAGTTCCTTTTCCCTCTCTGCCAAAGTTTGCAGCTCCTCGTCACGCTCTGCTCGTTCAAGAATCAGCTTTTGCAGAGCCAACCTGGCGGCCTCCTCAATCTCCGTCTTGTCTTGCTCCTCCGCCGAAGCCTTCGCCATCGCCTCTAATTGCAGCCTAGTGGCGCGTTCCTTCTCCTCCTCGACACGTGCCAGTTCGTTATCCAACTCCGCCACCCTATCCGCGCAATCCCGTTCCATCATTTCCAGGACAGTTCGCAACGCCTCCTCCTGCGCGATCTTCGACTCAGCGGCTTCCTGTTCAGACCTAGACTTAATTTCAACGAGCTTCTCCTCGGATACCTGTGCAAGTAGACTCATCGATTCTTGATGAGCGCGCACCAGCTCGGTGCGATCGTTCTTCATCTCGCGTATGTGCAAACGGAGGTTGCTAACCTCGTCCAACAGCCGGTCGGCCTCCATCTGCGACTTCGTGAGGCGGTTTTGCGCCTCGACGATTTTAGTCTCATATTTGCTCCGTTCGTTGACTATGACCGAGGCGACGGCTTCCTGCACCACCTTCTCACGTTCGGGCGTGCTCCCGCGTCCTTGGTAATATCCCTTGGTGGAGAAGGGGGGATTTTTGATTTCCTCCGCGGATTTGCGTCTACTCGTGTGCTTCTGCTCCATGGTCGCTGAAAATTGTTTTCTAAAAATATGAGTGTAAAATTCGCCTGCCTACGACGCCGAGGCGGGAATTGGATCCACGAATTACTGGAAGGTGTTTTCTTTAGTTTGGCTGGGGGCCACCCGATACTATGATGGAAGGGACTACGATCCCTCCAGGCGTCCAGGCAGCGGGCGGAAAAATAGAAAGAGATGGGTTTGTGAAAGAGGTCGTCGGTGAATGAAATGAGGGAAAACAGCGAAAATGTACTCACCTGGACTTTTGGTTGATGGGCCCGAGGGGCGATAGTCACAGCCAAATCTACTTGTTGGTCAGACCGTAGGGTCAATAGTGACCCAATGCTGTCATACCTTAGAGAACCTCAAAGGTCTGAAAAATGACCCTATCAAGAAAAGTAAGGAAGGCTTAGAGTGTCAGGAATGACGTGACGATCAAAATGGTACCCCATTTTTGAAAATCGGCAAGTATTCGCCAAGCTACATAAATCTACTGATTTGTTAGCATAAAATTAGGGTACAATTTTCGTTTTTTTCCGTGTTTTGCTGCTTTATTATGAACCGCCGGCCCGATGGCAGTAGATATGTGCAACCACATGGCACCGCTGTCTGCCCACCATACATGTGCAGAGGATGGTGACTTCAAATGTCCTCATCCGCCGAATATTGGCGGAGATATTCGGTCGGATCGGTGGTTGGCACATGGTCGGACTTGGCTTTGGCGGACTTGTGGACAAGAAACTAGCGAATGCAAGTGAGCACAATTGTAAATTTTCATCAATCCTTAAATACCGGTACTATGAAACACCTGTCCAGCACTGACCCACTTTCCTCTCTTGATCCTGGCAGAGCGCAAATGTGGCTTTGTGTTGTCAATAGGGTAATTAACTAGCAACGGTGCCACAACAAACTCAATGTCATGACAGTCCCTTTGTAGTTGTCTTTCCACGATTTATCTTAAATTGCCCCATGGAGCATCTGTCGTATGTAACTATTCGTAACTGTAGAGACGATTTACTAGAAAGATGTAAGATAAAATTTCAGTTAAGTATAAAAATAGTAGCATTTTAGGATTCCCAACTAAAGATCAAAACGGATTTAACAGACGGTGCCACCTCTAAATCTTAGAAAAAAGAGATCAAAACTGAGATATGGCTTGGAGTTGGGCATTCCCGTGTCAGATGAAACAACGGTAAAGCGACCCTTGAAAAATGGAGAGAGTAGTGTGTGTAGTGGGATAAAGAGATATTGTATGTTCAAAAAGATCCCCGATATAATGAAAAATGTGCAGAGACTCCACCGTCAAAATTGCCCATTCAAGAGACGCAAAAAAATTCTTGGAATGGGGCGGAAAGGTTTCGGGGTTGTACCCGCCTGGGCGGAAACCTAACGAGAACCATCTGACTTCGGACTAACGCTGATTGAGCTGGAACTCATGCCGGAGATCTGCCTGTAAAATGGCGTGAGATGCTGCTGATGTTGATTATTGACGGCGGCGTGATTGTAGTTAATCATCGAATTGGAGCATATCCTTGGCGGACTTGATGGTCTGAGACGTTGGTGTTGATAAGCATTGAGCCCCAACAAGGGGCCCATCAACGGGCTGCCTCTATTAGCTGGGGGATTCGTTTCTCGGGAAGCCATGGGATGCATAGAGGAGGGGCGATATCCTTGAGATAGACCCTGTGAAGACAAGGTCTGCTGCTGCGAGCCGAGCCCAATCGCCGACCCACCCAACTGGCTGATGTGGAAGGCGAAGTCCCTCGCCACCATCACCATTATGTCTGCCTCTTTTCGTCCGGCTTGCAGGTAACTCTCGTACAACACTAGGATGGTATCGACAAGTTGGTCCTCCTCCGGAGTGCGACCGTTTCCGCGAAGCAGTGTCAGACGTAGGGACATGATATTCTGGAGGTGGGGACCGAGGGGTACTGTCATCTCTGAGGACGGAATTTGCGATGCCAGAAGGCCTAGGAGGTTACTGATACGGCGCTCCTTGTCCCTCGCAGCGGTATCGTTATTGTCGCCCGAGTGACAACTGGATCCCCAGGGCGCGTGCAGAGCGGGTGGAGGCAGTGAGGATGGTCGGCGGCAGACACCGACGGGCGCATCCACATCAACGACGAGCTTCCACCTCGGAGCCGGACAGAGCAATTTCAGGTCGCACATCATCCGTGCCACTAGTCCCTCGTCCTTCGATCGGTCGTGCTTGGAGTACAGGACTAGGACGACGCGTCCTACATTGGGACTGTCAATGGGCATGCCGATAGCGGTCTTGAGGCCGAATTCCATGGCGCCGCCCCGTCGCTCGAACAGCTCTGGCGGAGCCTGGCAGACGTATTGCTCCCACGCCGGGATCCCGGACTTAAAAATTCGGCCGGGGAGACCGCAGCCCGACTTGAAGGAGAATTTCTGAGAGTACAGTCCAAAGAGGGAAAGGTTAAACTTGTCCTCGGCCGAGAGGGGCACGCGACGGGAGGGTCCGCCGCCGCTTGAGGGTTTGACGATGAGGCCAGGATCGGGGCCAACGTCTCCCCCCACAGTCGTGGATCCGGAGTCGTTGACTATTTGCACTCCCAGGGTCATGCTCCCGCCATAACAGAGACGCAAATCGCCTCCTTCTCCGCCGCCACTAGTCGTCGAGGCCCCGCCGTCCTCGACGTGGCTCGGGACCCAGACGTCGATGTGCTCGAAGGGCACGGCATTCCTCTCGATGTAGCTCGCTATGCCCGAAAGGAAGGGGGCGGCGAGCTTGAGGTTCGGCTCGCTCCCGCTCGAGAACGATCCGGTCGATGGCTCCTCCACGCGGCTCGCGCGTCCGAGCCCGCCCGCCGCGTTTCCCGCGCCGACGCCTCCCGCGGAGGAGGACCCGCCCAAGAAGGGGGAGGGATACGGGCTCGTGTGGGGGTTATTGGGGTTGGCATTGCCGCCCGACGCGCGGTTCGAATGGATGGAATTGCTAACGCTCCTCTCCACCAGTAGATCGAAGCCCTCCCCCCCGTCCACGCCGTCGTCCACGAACACCCCCCGTCGCGCATGGTCGGACGCGTCGCTCTCCATGGCCCTGCCCATCATGAGCCGCCTGAGCGCGTGGCGGTGTCGTTCCTTCTCGAATGCGAGTCGACGCTCCATGTCCTCGACGCTCGACAGCCAGGCGTGGCCGTCGAAGGATACGCGTAGCGCGTGGCACCTGTTGGCGAGGTGCTCCCTCCACTCTCGTCCCATGTGGAACGATACCTCGCTCCTCTCGACGGGATCGGGGACGCTCGATAAGAAGTCCCTCTCGAGGCGGCTCAGTTCCATCGCCGTGCAAGGATCGACGAGGCATCCCGATATGGGATGAAAGTACTTCGTGGATAGCCTGGCGTGCTTCATCTTCTTGGCGAGTCGGCTCTGCTTCGACTTGAGCATCGTGGGCACGAAGTCGTTGAGCTTGAGGCCGCTGCATAGGGGGAGGTTTCCCTCGAGGAAGTGCGTGATGAGGGCGTCGCGAAAGTTCGTCTCCTCGTCCGTCCAGCGGCCGGTGCGGGGCTGGGAGGGGTCGTAGCACTGCACGACGCGCGGACGGGGCTGCGCCCCGGCGTGGGACGGCACCGTCGTCGGCACGACGACGATGCCAAGCGGCGGCGCGTGGGCGTTGGTGGCGTCGTCGGACGACGGGGGGGCATGGGAGGACGCGATGCCGCCCAGGCATCCGGCGTACGCGGCCATGGTCGTTTCCCTCACCGCGTCCATCTCGACGAAGGACAGGGGGAGTATCTCGAGGCCGCACGCGGGGGACGCGCACGACGGGCAAGTCGTCACGGATACGAAATCCCTCGTCGTCATACCGTCGACGACGGACGCGTCACGTCCTCGCTTGACGGGGATCGAGGAGGAGGGGGAGGCATCGACGACGGGGGGATGGGCATCGACGACCGTCGTCGTCGCGCGACCATCGTCCTCCCCCTCCGTCCTCCCCCCCCCCGCCCCCCCCGCAGACGAGGCGGCGATCGTCCCGAGGTCGAGGCAACGGGCATGGTACGCGCACCCCCGCCCTCCGTGGGAGGGGCAGCGTATGCGCACGTCCGCGCCGGGATACGAGCACTTGACGCACGTCATGACGACGACGGGACCGGAATCGACGAGGAAGTCATCGTCGCCGACGTGCCCATTATCCCGATGCGACGTCGACGTCTTCCCTTGGCGGTGGGCCCGGCCGGTGGCATTCGCGCCGTCTTGGAGGGGGGGGGACGTTCGACGCCTCTTCGCGCCGTCAAGACGATCATTGGCGTCGGCGGTGTCGTCGTAGTTCACGTCCTCCTCGTCGCGTGCAGTACAAAATTCTGAAAAATGGTCATAAATTTGCATCGTCGACGAGGGACGGACCTGGGAGGAGGGTGGCGAGGCGAGCACGGTCCCGGCGATGGCGGGATGACGGCACGGCCTCGGCGCGAGGATTGCGGACGGTTCGGCGACCGTCGGCATCGGTCCGCCCCCTCCCCGGAGGCAGGGGGGTAGGAGCGATGGAACGCGAGCGTCGGGCGGTCCGGGGGCGGTCCCGGACGACGACGATGGATGGACGACGACGGAATCGGCGCCGCCATCGCTCCCGTCGACGGAGCTCGAGCAGTCGGACACCGCCTTCGTCCCGTCGGTCGTCGCGGCGCGCAAGTCGACGTCCGCGGCCGAGGAGACGGCGTGCGATGCCACGGCCGTCATCATCTCCTCCTCGCAGTGGTAATTCGCCAGGAGCTCGCCGCAGAGCGCGTCCATGTCCACGACGCATCCCCCATCCTCCTCCTCCTTCTCCTCCTCCTCCTCCTCCCCTTCCATCATCATGCCGCGGGCGGCGGACCTCGCCACCTCGACGAAGTGGGAATCCCCCATCATCATCCCGATGCCGCCGCCTCCCGAGGAGCCTCCGCCCATCATCATCATCATCATCGCCGTGCCGCCGCAGTCGTCGTCGTCCCCGCCCAATTCGTACGCCGATAAAATTTCGGACTCGGTGCCGAAGGAATTGCATGCCGACCGATTGTGGCGATGACAGCGGGAGAGGACGGGCGTTGCGGATGCGCCGGAGAAGGTGGCCACGACGTGATCGTGGTACTGGTCGCAGGCGATGGCATATGCCGACCCTCCCCCCGAAGACGACGGGTGTCCGTCGTCGTAGTTACCACCCGCCGCCGACCTCCCCGCGCTTACGTCGACGTAGTCCGCGGCTATCGCAAAGGAGGACGACGAAGGGCGATATGACTCATAATGCGGGGCGGAGTTATCAAAATTGGCGGCCATTCGCGTTGTCGAGGGGGGGGGGCGGTTATGCTTGATATTTAAAGGGGGGGGGGGGGGGGGGGGGGGGGGGGGGGGGGGGGGGATGATGACGACGATGATGTCGGTTGGGTTTATGCGAAAAAAGGCGTCAGAGGGTCGTAGTCAACCAAAAAAGAAACACAACACCGCGTGAATGTTGTATCTTTGCGTGCCTAGTCAATGCACACAAGCCCATGATGTGAGCATATTATTTTAACGTGCACACTGAGAGGAGTGTTGTTTTTTTGTGGTTGCAAAATCTCTGTCATTCATATGAAGTCATAAAAATTTTGAGAAAAGGCACACTTTCTTTTTTTCCCTACCGCTTCCTGCGCCTACAAGAAATACTTTTCGTCGTTCCGCATGTCACTATTAGATTATTGTAATAAACGAAAGTAACGTTTTTACATGTGTGTCGATTAAGTATTAGGTTTGGGACCTGCCGCAGAACTCGTTGGGTTCAGATGGCCATCTTTTATTTTATCGTCTCTTCCGCGTATGATGTGGTCTGTCCATCCACCGAGCACCTCTCCTCCTACCCCTCTCTCTCGCTCCCGCGCATCCCTCACTCCATCGTCGTCGTCTCCAACACCACAAAAAATAATATCAAGTTCGCTTTCTAGGTAGATACCTCTCGCGAAGAACAAAAAGTTCTCTACTACTCTACTATCGCACTCATAAATAATATCAGACATCATCGGGACGAATAAACGCACACGATGCCGAGGTCCAAGCGAGCGCAAAAAGGTGAGCATACACGAATGTTTGCTTCTTCAGCGTATTGTTATTTATACGCTGTACTTGTGGTCGTCACGAAGAAGGAAAGCGAGAGAGTGAGAGAGAGGACTGGTAGAGCCTTCCGCGCAATATATGAATATCATCGATATCCGTCATCCATCATGTATGTGCCATCCTCATTCTCTCTCACGCGCACGCGCACACGCCGAACGGTCGCTTCTTTGCGTGCGTGTGAAATATGAAAGAAGTTGTCCATCTTCATCGTTCCTCCCCTCTCCTCTCCCCCTCCCCCGCAACGCACTTTTCTCATGCAATATTTCCCCGCTCCTCGCATCCCATCGCCCCTCCCCCCCCCCCACGTCCTTCATCACCAACGACGAAACTCTCTATCATACTAAATATAATTACAGTGGCGCTCACCAAGACCGCAAAGAAGACGCGCGAGCACAAGACGAATTACGTCGATACCGTACGACGCGCCATCGATGCCAGCAGTCGCGTGTATCTCTTCTCCTACGAGAATATGAGATCGAATCACTTCAAGGACGTCCGGTTGCACTTCCGCGGGAGCGGCGATGGCGGTCGTGCGATGGACGACGACGACGACGACGACGACGCGGGCGGCAACGGCGGCGGTGGGAGGTTATTCCTCGGGAAGAACAAATTGCTCCAGGTGGCATTGGGACGCACGTCCGAGGACGAGTATTCGGACAATTTACACGTATTATCGGCGAAATTATCCGGATCGGTCGGCATACTCTGCACGGATATCGAATCGAATATCGTCGAGGGATATTTCGAGAAATTGTCCGTGGAGGATTACGCCCGATCGGGCACCGTATCGCCGCGATCGGTAACAATAACGAACGAGCAAATCGAGACCCATCCCGTGAGCATGGTGGAATTGTTCCGCAAATTGGGATTGCCGGTGGAGGTGAATAACGGCCGCGTGTCGTTCGTGGGCGGCAGGAAGGAGTTCGAGGTGTGCGGGGAGGGCGAGGTGTTGAGCGTGGAGCAGTGCAAGATACTCACCCACGTGGGGGTGAAGTTATCGACGTTCACGATCAATTTGGTCTGTCGTTGGGAGAAGGACGATGGCGCCGTGGAGATATTTTGAAGGCCTCTTTTTTCCCTTCTTTTCAGCCCCTGTCTTTTTATGCCGTCCCCTCGTGCTCTCGCTTGATTTGTGGGGGGCGGGGAGGGCGATGGGAATTATAGAAGAACATTAAATCGTCAAGAAACACCAGATCCAACTGTCGCCACAGCCACGCCCGTCGACTGTCCCCGCTTCTCACATCGTATCACCTGATTGCCCCTCTTTAAACATATCTCGGGTAAAATTTAATTTATACGGTGACCCACGTTTTGCATTTCCGAGAATAGGACATCGTACGATCGCTCGTCGTCCAATCTACGGAAACGAGTTTCCCTGTACAGATCCTTCCCCCCCGGAACTATACCCTCCCGTTCCATCTTGCTGCATTCGTACATCGCCTCGTTCGTGCAAATATAGTCCTCTGTACCATCGTCGTACCTGCCGGACATCCTCGACAACGACCGACAATATTCCCACTGATGCGATCCGAGGTAATGCGTATCCGTGATCCGTCCCGTGGGTCCACCGGCATTCGCATCGCATTCGGCAAATGCCATCCTCTCGGATGCGGACGGGAGCGGTACGATGCCATCCCGCCCCCTCCTCCGACGTGTACCACCGCCGTTCGTCGACATCGATGTCCACTGCGAAACGACGGCATCGGATTGAAATTCGAAGAACGGGAAAGGAACGACGCTGTGCGGCAGTCCGATGAAGGAGATCGATACGTGAAGCGCGTGCCACAATTGCATGTACAGCGGCATGACGCGACGTTCGCCGGGCGTGAACGTCAATTTCAGATTCGATCCATCGGATACGAACGGGAAGGAATAGTCGTATCCCGTGCATAGGATGATAACGTCGACGTCGTTCGCGGTCCAAGCGTCGACGTCGTCGTCGTCGTCGTCGTCGTCGTCGTCGTTACCATCGTCCTTCGCGAAGCGCACAGTACGACCATCGTCGTCGATCGATAACGTCCGCGGCACGCGTATCACGTTGTTGTCATCCCCGTACGTCTCCCTCGCGCGACACGTCGAATCACTGAGGTATACCCTCCCGTTGTTCGATGCGCGTCCTATCTCCCGAGCGATGTCCATCCCGGACGCGCGTCCGCCTATGCACAGGACGGTCGTGTTCGCGTATTCGTTCGGATCGTCATACTCGACGGAGTGTATCACCCTCCCGACGAACTTATCGAGCCCGATTATATTATGGGACATGGACGGCGACGAATAATGGCCGTTGCATATGCACACCCCATCGAAGGTACGTCGATGGGACGTACCGCCGTCATTGCGATCCGTCCATTCCAGTGATATTCTCGGCCACGACGCATCGAAAATGTCGTCGTCCTCCTCCTCCTCCTCCTCCACGCCCGCATCCTCTTTCAGGACCTCGAGGCGACTCACCGCACAGCCGAAACGTATGAATTTTAACAAATCGAACTCCATCGCATATCCCTCCAGATACTCCTGTACCTCATCGTGTGATACGTAACTCGGAGTACTGCCATCGCCGCACCCCCACGGGTATTCCCTATATGCCATCAATTCCTTGGGCAGATTGGTGCGCAAATTGCGATACATCGGACGGGATTTCGATTGTTTTTCGCCCTCATCGCTTTTTTCGTACTTCCATATCCCGCCGATGGTATCCCGCGACTCCAGCACCGTCACCTCGAATCGCACGCCGTCCAACCCGTCGTTCGCGCGAAGGAAGGCGCGTGCCGTCGCCAATCCCGACGCACCCCCCCCGATGATCCCTATATGCCTGATCGCCACGTCGTCACCGTCATCGCCGGTGTTGGCGTCATTCGTATCATTGTCGTCGCACGTCATGTCGGTCCCACCGCCCCGCTCGACGCGCGTCGTGTACGTCATCCTAGCGCACGGCGGGGGCGGCGGGATGAAGAACGATTTCGGTGATTTCGGTGGCAGGATGCGATGATCAACGATGGACGGCATTGTAGCGAGTTGAAAAGCACCGGCGATATCGAATGTGGGTGGTTGTAGGACGAATGATGACAATGCGGATAGGGCGGCGAAGGATGGGACCAATCTGATACGTTGATGGATCATGGTGTGCGACTTAATTTATGATGAGTACGCCAACTCGCGACTCGCCGTGTTTTCGCGGGATAGGAAAATATTCCTCGCAGGATTTCCGCGAGTAGATTCTACATAGTTGGGAATAAGGAGACAAAGGTACACTCCTACATACGTCAAATTATGGCGCGCTTGGAAAAGGGGGACAAACAGTCCCCTTATTCCAAAAATATGTGATGTACGATAGC
>JALLBA010000493.1:0-17300 GCA_036939675.1 Cyclostephanos invisitatus
CGCTTAGCTCCAGCGGGGGGGGAGGGGGCAGGGCTCGTGTCGCTCGGGGTAGAGTGGTGGGGGGCGGCACTCTGACGCGTCAGCTTGCAAGGGAGGGAGGGGGGGACGACGCTTGCGTCGGGAGAGGGGGAAGTGGCGCTTGGATCATGTCGGGGTTGGGCTGCTGACACGTCAGCTCATGCTGCGTGCTCGCAACCCCGGGCGAAGTTGGGGGGGGGGGGTGGCGCTGTGATGTGCTGGCTCGCACTGTGCACCCGCAGGGGAGGGAGGGGGGGAATGGCGCTCGCATCGAGCGGGAGGAGAGCAATGCTCGGATCGTGTCGGGGTCAGGTCGCTGATGCGTCGGCTCGCGCTGCACGCTTGCAGCCCCGGGCGGAGTTGGGGGGGGGGGCGGCGCTGTGACGTGTCGGCTCACACTGTGTGCTCGCAGGGGAGGGACCTAGGACAGGGGGGACGGCACTTGCTTCGCTTAGCTCCAGCGGGGGGGGAGGGGCTGCAGCCGAGGGGGAGGAGCGATGCTCGTTTCGCTCGGCATGTTGGGTGTCCACGGCCCAGGGCGAAGGTTGAGAGAGGGGGGGATGGGGCGAAAATGCGATTTTCGCCCCAGAAACGCGCAGGTTTGGCCCCAACAATTGCCCGACCACCTCGGGGCGACCTCGGGGCGAATTTGGGGCATGTCATCTTGTCCACCCTCTCTTGTCGCACCCTGGTTTGGCCCCGTCCCGCCCCCGCCCGAGGGAGTTTACACCCACTCTATTAGCTGCGACAGGTCTCGGCCGAGAAGTCTCGGGCTCGGTCTCGCTGGTCTCGGTGCGGGATCGAACTCTAGTAATTTTGCCCTGTTGAAAGTCCAAACTTAAAAGTAATTCCATACTCCTAGAGGATATTGCTACCCAGACCTTTTTTCATCAATCGGTGGAATCGTCTTTGAGATTCATCCAACGGGTCCCCATCGTTGATCCACCCAGTGTTCAACGCTTGCAACTAACACAAGCCACAGCACGCATCATGTGGTCCAGCGGCCACGACGCCGACGATGACGGAGAACCCGTTCTCCTGTTGATGCCCGCGTCCGCCAACGACGACCGCCCGCGCGGCCGCAAGAAAAACAAAGACTTGACGTCGTCGTCATCGTCGTCGTCGTCATCGAAATCCGATCCATCGTCGTCGCACGCGGGCGGATTCCCGTGCTACCACGTGGGCGATGCGCGACCGCCATCGTTCCCATCATCCTCGTCCGACGTCCTCCCATCCTCATCTCCCGAAACGACGAGGACGACGAATCCCGAGTGCACGAGGTGCGGCGATCGCATGCACCTACTGCTACAAGTGCATTCCCCGGTGGACGAGTACGATCGGACGTTGTACGTGTTCGGGTGCAATAGTCGAACCTGCCATCATCGTACTACCTCGACGACGAGGGGTACCAAACACGACGACGACGACGACGATGTAGGAGAAGGCGGCGATGCGAGTGCCTTCCGTTCGTTTATTGGCAGCGGGCCCGTGCGTTGCATTCGATCTCAGCGGCCTTGGACGGTCGGGTGTTCGAAATCGCAAGCCCCGACGACTACGCCGATGGCGAGGTGCGGCGGCGACGACGACGATCCTCCTCTCCGGGACGGGCCGACGACCAGGGACGACGATTACTGGGGCGCGGACGATGCGGCCGTCGACGGAGGAGGATGGGGCGACGGCGACGACGACGGGGACGACGATTGGGGCGTCGGGGGGGGAGCAACCCCCGATGGCGCCGACGTATCCATGGACGATTTGGAGGCCATGATGAACGAATGCGAAATGACCCGCCCAAATACTACCGCTTCGAAGTACGGGACGAAACCGTCGTGGTCGTCATCGTCGTCGTCGTCGTCGTCGTCGTCGTCGCCATCGCGACCGTCGCGCGAAAAGCACGATGCCAAAGACGACGACGAATGCGGCGGACCGTCCACGACCATCACTTGTGATGCCCCGCCGTCCTTCGAGCGCATCGACCTGCTGATTATAAACGAGCCGCAAGCACGAAGGAGGAGGGGGGGGAGCGATAATAGCGATGACGACGAAGATGGCGAGGACTATGATGACGGAGATGAAGGCCGCGGGAGCGGCGAGGATAGTGGCGCATCGAAGGTTGAAAAGATGCTGTCTCGGTACATGGACATGGAAGACGACGAGGAGATACTCTCGGTCCTTCGGGGCGGTCTCGGCGTGGGCAATCGAGACGGTTCCGGAGGAGGAGCAAGTGGGGGAGGCGAACGATACGAACGTCTGCCGCCGGAGGAGCGAGCGTTTCTGTCGTTCACGCGGCGGCTTAGGCGAGCACCGGGTCAGGTGTGCCGATACGCGTACGGGGGGTCGCCGCTGTGGTCGGTGCCGACGACGCCCCAACCGTCTCGCGATGCGACGGTCGATCGCGGTCGGCATGGCGCGTCTGAACAAAGGCGGGGGAAACAGAAATCCAAAAAGATGACTAAAAATCAACAAGGAAATAATGTCCATTCGTATTCACTACCGGCTGTGCCCGACTGTGCGTGCGGGCACCGACGTGTGTTCGAGTTTCAAGTACTGCCGTCCTTGTTGCACGTGCTCGACGTCGATGGCCATGCCACCGCTGTGGGCGCCAGTGGAAAAGAGGATAAAAACGATGACGACGACGTTTTGGATCTCATAAATAACGGAGGGATGAACTGGGGGTCAATAGCGGTATACAGCTGTCCGCTAAGTTGCGATGACAGTCGGGAAGAGTTCGTTGTAGTGCAGGAGGCCGTTGACGATGCACCGACGAGGAAGGATGCGGAGAATGGAGATGATAGCGATGGTGGTGATTGATGGATAAATTTACTGCTGATGTGGACGAGTTTGATCAATCTGGATATCATTATTTCATTTCCCAGTTACCAAATCTTGCATTTTCAATATATTCTTAACATACTAAGTTTCCTCCGGCAACTCATTGATAAAACCTTAATAATGATTGGATCATCACTCCGTCTTTTCTCGAAATGCCGGTTAGTCCAAAAACTTCGTCTGACTAACAAACCAACAGGTCGCGAACTGACTCGCCGCGAACCCCAATACCATGAATTGTCTCTTCGGCCCAACCGCGCTCGTTCTCCTGGGGATGCAATTCGCCATTACTTTAAGGATGAAATACGAAACTGATGTCGCTGTCCACAGGTAGGTGAAATAATACGATCGGTTGCCATACCCGAGGAGCTTCCCCATCGTCAAACCGATTAGCATGTTCACGCACAATCCAAGATACTTGTATCCTGTGTAGCTGAGTAAGTCCAATATTGCCACGGGGGCCTCCATCAGGTAGAAACCAAGGCGTATTGCGAATACTTCGAGAAGTTGTGTCACGACGCACTTGGAGGTGACATCGGGGAGGACTTCGGGACTGAACTTCCCGGCGTTGCCGTAACATAGAGCGCAGAGCAGGACGTAGGTCAGGAGAGACATGGACGGGATGTACAAATCGGGAGCGTTCTCATCATGATGGGGGAGTGCGAAGGTCGGATAGCCGTCGGGGTTCGGTTCCATCTTCTCCTGCCGCGCCCACTCCTTGAACAGAAATGGAAAGAGGACCTTCGTCATCTTCCTCCTCACGTAGGTGTTGTCAACGGCGAAGTAGGGTCGCAACCCTAGCATGCTCCGCTCCAGTCCGGGCACCGCCTTGGCAAATCCTCTCTGGAGGAACTCCTTACCCATCGATTCTGCCGCATTCATCATCACCTGGGAGTTGACGTCTCCGAACTTTCCGGTGACCGCTGCGTTCGCGGCCATGGTCATGGCTGGATTCCAAAAATTCATAGCGCCGTTCATCGAATTATTACTGCCTATGCCGGAGGAGGGCTGTTGATACTGATACTGCTGATTCTGCTGCGAGGACATCGGAGACGAGGGGGCGTTTTGCCGTATTCCCGTTTGATTTTGATGGGAGGATGACATGGCCGGCGTCGTCGTCGACGACGACCCCATGCTACCGGTGAAGGCGTCGCTGGGACTGCCGGCATTGTAATTGTACGTCGACGACCCCATGCTACCCCCGGAATTGTAATTGTACCTGCCACTACCAGCATCATTTTGGCTTCCACCGCCGCCGTAGGCAGAGTATCCACCTTCATAGAATCCGGACATGGCTTGTCCTGTCTGCTTGCGTGATAGGTGATCGTGGGATGGGCGAAGCAAAAACAAATGAGCAAAAGATATCGCAGGACAAACCACTACTGTGGGACGTGATCTCACGTCCATCCAGAGCGCAGGGCGCGGGTGCTCAGTTGCCTGCCTTCCCAAATTACCCTACTTCAACGCTGGCCGCATACTGTCTTGCGACGGGGCACGAACCTAGCGACTCCGTATCACAGTAAGACATCCCTCGAGCGGTTTATCCCGAAATAAAAGGATAAATATTAATTTTATAAACAATACATAAAAAGGGGCCCGCAGAGGGGAAGTATGGTACCGCGCTAAAAGTTGGTGAACTCAGCGCAGGAACGACGGCACGCGGCAATGGAGAAGAAATACGGAGACGCCGGCAAATACAGCGCCTTGCGAGCCGCGGCGGCCTCTCGGCAGCGTCAGCGCAATGTTAATGCAAACAGCGGCAACGGCGGTGGCAACGGCGATGACAATGGCGGTGGCAATGGCGGTGGCAACAGCATTGCCAGTAGCACACTGTCTCATCGTCAACCTCAACCTACTCCGCCGCCACCAATATCCAGGTCGACAGCTGCGGTGGTCGAAGAGATGTCGAAGGGAGATACCGAACCTGCCACCGTTATGATGACGACGGATCGTTCTATAAAGTCGTCGTCATTGTCATTGTTGGCCGCCGACCAAACCCCCTCAGTCACAAGGATGCCGTCATCGGCCGCTTCTCCCCCCCCGTTGGCACTTTCGTCGGCTCAGACGACAACGCGACGCGACGAGATCAGCAATGCTAGCGGCGATAGTGGAAAGCATCCGCATAAACGAGACGAGGGCATCAATATCGCCAGTCCTTCCTTCTCCTACGAAGAGGTGGTGGGAGTTCAAATGGGAGTAGCGGCGGGAGGGATCAGTTGCCACAATGACGACGACAGTGACAGTGTAAGGGGAGGCGGTAAGGTCAGCGGTAGAGGCAGTCCCGTTCCGCCGAAGACTCCGCTGACGATGATGCGTAGTGTTATGTCTTCCATCCACAGGGATCGGAACGAGATCGAGGGGGGGAGGAATAGGGCGAGGGCCAACGACGGTGTGGCAAGCGTCACAACGACGACGACGCGAGGACTTCGTGGCGATGACAACGTCGGGATGCGAGGGGGGAATCGGACATCGTCGAATGTGCGCCCAGACGACGCCGCTCCTGATCGCGATGTCCGATGCGACGATAGTATGCCGCCGCATCAGATCCCGGCCGCCTCCTCTCATGACAATGAAGACTACCATAACTACATCGACGACGTCGACATCTTTGAGAACGACGATCTGTTACAACAGCGATGTCGCGCTCATCCTACGTCGTCAACGTTTACCTCACCTTGCTGCATCCGCTACGGATCCGAGGTCGTGTTGAGATTTCGCAATGCACACTTACTCACGTCCCTATCCCTGAGCCCGCGAGGGATCGGAAGGGGGGATACGTCGGTAGGTGGGAGGGATAGGTCGTGCTTTGTGGCCAATGAGTCGCATGCGCGATTGGGTGGAATAGGTCGCACCGGTGCGAATAGGTTTGTTCTCGTCAAGGTTGCTGCTCCGTCCCTACCAACCTCGAACGCGGGAGGAGAGCGGCGACGACATGATGCGAAGACGATGGAGTACGACGATGATGATGCGCAGCAGGATGCCGACGGCGATTACGTCGATGGTGGTGCGGTTCTTTGTTACGGCGATAAAATCGTTCTGCGTTCCTGCGCGATGAAGCGTGTTCTTGGCGTGCAGAAGTGCAAGCATCGCGATAGCATGGATGAGGAGCTCGAGGTGGGATGCTTCCGACGAGAGGGACGGTTCCCACAGGCAAACACGTGGACAGTGCTACGGGGTGGCGCCAACGCCAACGTCGTGCGGCTTGGGAGCGCATCGATCCTGTCCGCCGCCGAGCATCGTCATCGACGGACAAGCGTTCGACGTGTGCCCATTTATTCCGGGGATCCAATAGTGCTACAGAATGAGTGGACGGGAGGCTTGCTCTCCCTCGGCGACGGGTGCGAATTTGCGCATTCGGCTGAGGACCAGGAGGTCATAGACGACGACGGCGTTATTCCCGGATGGTCGTTGAATGTCATCATCTCGTCCTATCAAATGAGCATCGACGGTGCGGCGAGCACCCAGGATGACGAACCCCTAATCGAATACCTACACCGACAGAACCGATGTCGGCCGCGCAAAACCGAAACGTTCCAAATCTTCATCGCGGACGTTCCGCACTGCCCGAGCTGGGTGTACCACACGGCCGAGGAGGGAAGCGATCGGATCTATTTGGGGGGTTCCTATTTGAATTTTCCGAATAGGCACGACGAGCCGGGCGAGAGGTTGGCGATTGAAATATTTCCGGAATTGGCGGATGACGATGGACAGCAGGGTGAGGAGGGGCCACAAAACGCTCAATCCCTTGCCGAGCTTCCGATAGCCTTCCAAGATAAAGTTTTGATCAATGAAATCATTGGCGCCATGATGGGTCAGGAGGGACGATTTGTGCGATATCGATTACCCGATGACGATGAGGAGGAGGATTTCAATGCGCACGAGGGCAGTGGAGACTATGGCATGCTTCCCAAGCCGAAATTCGTGCTGGCCCCAGCTGCCGTCCTCGGCGGCAAACTCGACACCAGTATCGAGCATATTCTCTCGAGGTTGTTGCCTCTTTGTACCGATTTCGCCTACGTAAATCAGTATGTTCAGACATGCCTCAACTGTTACGAATCCGGCTTAATTGCGCGCACTCTCTGCGACGCAATCAACAAGCTTTTGAGGGAATATTTGGCTTTCGTTAACAACCTGAACTACCTCTCGTATGAGATCGAGCTACAGTCTAGGGACGATGATAATGATAATCGCAAGCAATGGCTCACTGGGAGCATGGTGCTTGTAGAAGCCCGGCCGGCCATCCGAACAATGACAATATTGAGTCGTGTCGTGTCCGCTGTCTCGGGGAAGAAGGGAGGTGAACTGTTGAATGCACTGCATCGTCTGATGTCATTGAATTACTCAGGAGACGAGACGGGCAATAAGTTACTGCAGCATTTTTTGGCAAAGTGTGCGACCCCTTATGCCAAAATGCTCCGTTCTGTGAGTTCTGTTCATTGGGATTGATTGCTTTGGCTAACTGATGTTACTTTTGTTCTCAATTGTCCCACTCGCTTTTTAGTGGCTGACAAGAGGGAAGGTCCACGACCCCTATGGCGAATTCATGATCGAAGTAACCAGCAAGCCATTTCGTGAAAATTGTGCCATCTCGTCGGTCGCAAAGTTGCAGGGGATGGAATGGGAAGATTGGTGTCGTGAGAAGAATGAGCACGTGTTGTTCAGCTTACTCGATTCGAACGAGGATATCCTGTCGATGACGATAATGGGCACCAATGCCGGGCTTGGTGTTGATCGATCACGTGCTACATTGCACATGAGTATGACCCACAAGGCTCATGCTACTGGAAAGTATTGGAGGGCCATCCACTGTTGTCACGAAGGCGACGGCGATGGTGAGAGGGATTTTTCTACTGTCGCGACGGCGCAGGGCTATATGGAAAAGAAGAAGAAGTATGTGGAATTTGAAGATCAGGTTTTGTTGAATCCACTCAAGCTATCCAGGAGTATAAATCAAGCGTATCACGAAGCCTCGGACACCTTCCTTCGAATGCTATTGGGCAAGTATGACCTACTGTCGTCCTTGCGCTTCATGAAGAAGTATTTCCTCCTTGATCAGGGTGACTTCTTCGTCGATTTCCTAGACCATGCCGAGGATGAGCTGCAAATTGAGCTTCCCTCTGTGTTACAGGGTCGCGTTCAGAACTGGCTGTCCACCTCCATCGCACGGACTTCGGACTCGTCTCATCTTTCGTCGAGTTTGAGGTGCAGCTTTCAAAACAAGAGCCTGAGGGATACACTCGACGATCTTGGAAAGCGTGACATTAAGCGGAAATCATCGAAGAAAAACACCCGTCCGAAGACTCTGATGGGTTTCGAAGCTATCACATTTGAACTCAAGAGCGTTCCATTCCCAACATCCATCGTCCTGTCCACACCTCAGTTGCGAATTTACCAACTCCTATGCCGACTCATTTTCTTTTCCAAATACGCTGAGCGTCAGCTCGTGAGTATGTGGTCCGATCATCAGCTTCTCAGGACGATGACTACGCTTAGATCCTCTTGCAATCCCACGTTCAGTCTCCGTCGTCGAATGCTGCACTTTATCCAGAACCTGGTTTACTATCTAAAGTTTGACGTCATCGAGCCGGCTTGGAGAGAACTAGAGAGCAAGCTGAATGCCACCAAGAAGTACTGCTTCTCTGACCGGGCCAACACTCCAAATGACAACAGTCAATCATTTCCCCGTACAGTGGACGATTTGGTGCACGAACATGATCAATTCCTGATTCGAATCGCCCAACAATGCCTCATTACCAACTACGACCTCATTGATCGAGCATCCAAAATCATGACAACTTGCCTACTCTTCTCGACGCAGATCAAGAGGTTCATGGAAACGACGAAGGTCCACGAACTGCACGAGAAGACGCGCCAAGAGCGCTCTCAGCTTCGTTATACCAAGAAGAGGAACAAGGAAGACACTCAAGAAACGACCTACCGTGCCAGCCGACAGGCAAGGGTCCAGCGCTGCACGGACGGCATCCACCGTGAACTATGCACCCCGACGTACAAGCATATGATAACGCGCTTTGACGAGGTTTTCAGCGCCCATTTGGCGGAATTCATGAAGAATCTAAATAGTGACTTCGGGCAGAAAAACAATGCTCATTTGGCGAATCTTTCCATGCAGCTTGACTACAACGGCTTCATATCGTCGTCTATATTTCGCCAAGGATAGGTATTCGCACTGATTTCTTGGGTCGTGGAGAATCGTTTTCCTCGAATGGTCGGAGGAAATGTATTTTGATCGGTAACTTTGACCGTAGAATTGCTTTGGAATATCCTTTGGTTCATTATGGACAAGATCAACGCACCAACCGCTAAGATCACCAAAGAGTACCGCATGTTCTCCGTTCATCTGATGAAGTAATAATCCTTCAGTGAAGGCAATGCGTGCCCCAAATAACAGCTGAGCACGATTCAGTCGTAGAATTAATTTTAGCACATTCATATTTTGCATCGTATCTACTGCTCCCGTGAGCCTTTCGCTTCGAACACATGAGATTATTGCATCGAGAAAACTATACAGGTGTGGCTGTATCCCTGGGCATCAGTTGCCGCTAAGGAGCGCGATGATAGGATAAAAATTCATGGACTTCCGTCTGTGCAACGATACGTCGTTGGCACGGCGTCTTAACGCTATTCCCTATGAATGTGCAATAACTTATGCCACACGCAATAATGTCCGTTTAATGAAGAAAAAATTAAGTTTTTCAATCGTTAAAGCCTCCGCGTCGAACATCCTCGTTATTCCATAATATTCCCTACACCTTGGACGATATCCACTTCCCCCCTCCCTCCACTTTCACTCGTTTCCTCTTTCACGGTTCCATGGATGTGGCACTCCCCTCCGCGTCCACCTCCGCCACCTCGCCCTCGCCCGAACCGCAGCCATTCGTGGGCGACACGACCGCCCTCCTCTGGACCTTCCTCTCCGGGCCGTCCTCGTCCCCCCTCGCGCTAACGCCGGTGCTACCGAATCCACCCTCCCCCCTCACCGTATCCGACAACTCTTCAACCCTGATCGCGTCGACCATGCTAACCCTCTCCAATATGAGCTGCGCGATACGATCGCCTACCTCGATGACGAAGTCCGTTGGGCCGAAGTTGAATAGCACCACGCCCACCGGTCCTCGATAATCGGCATCGACGACTCCCGCGCCGGTGTCGATCATGTGCTTAACGGCGAGTCCGCTAATTTCATATCATCGCGAACGTGAAAACAACGAAGGAGGGGCCGACGAATGAAGGAAAAGAATGAGAGGGGATGATCCATGACGTGTGCTCCCCTGCCCCCCCCCCTCCCCCCTCCCCGCGACGAGAGACGAAAGATTGTCCCCGCGAAAATCCCTCCTTCGAATTCGCACGCAAGGTCAAGGAACCGACGCGGCAGGATAAACGAATCTTCGAACACGAATCTAAATCGACGACCCGACGGTCTCCCTTGTCATGCGACGAAAGAAATTTCCCTCACCTCCTTGGTGCGATCCTAGCGTACGTCCCCGGAGGACACGCGATGCTCAGGTCGGTCTTGACAATGGCGCGTCCGCCGCTCGGCACGATGGTCCTCTCGGAGGCGGACAGGTCGAACCCCGCCGAGTGAGGCGAGCCGCGGGATGGCATCGTCGCCTTGTCGCTAAGGAATTTGACGCGTAGGCAGTCGTTGTCGTCGCAGTCTCCGCGATCGGGCATCATTGTCGTCGTCGAGGACATGGTCGTGATGCTGGAGGTGGACAGGGAGCGAATAGAGTCGTGAAGGAGATGGCGCGTCGCGGGGGAGGATTGGAGCAGAAATAGGCGGAGGAGGAGTGGAGAGAGAATGGTTGCCAAATAATATATTTGATGATGAATTGATAGCCGATGATGATATTATTAATAATATTATGTTTGTGTTGGTGAAGATTATTTTTTTGGAGGAACGAAAAAAATGACATTTCATACCGAGTGCGCCATTTTTCGGTGTAGCTCAATGTTGGAATTAGTACTAATTATCTTCTCGGGTTATTGTAAACACTCGCGTGAGAGATCTCATTCGCGTTCCCGCCTTTTGTATCGTCGACATAATCGTGAATGATCCCAGAAATCTTCAACCGACACACTCGCAAACGACCACTCCACTCTGGTAGCAGACATTTTTTACAAGAGCGGAGTGAGGCGCTCGATACACCTTTCCAACCATGACGCGTCAACCGCCTCGCCGTTCTCCTCGCCAAGTCGCAAAGGCTATGGCCTATTCGGGTTCAATCGACGAAGGCGCCATCGCGTCCACGTCCACGTCAACGCCAACGTCGAGGCGTTCATCGACGTCCCAGGCGGGAAGGTGCTCCCTGCAATCGTTGGACGAACGATCGGTGCCTCCACCTCGAGGTATGATAATCGAGACCGACGACGGGACCGCCGACGATGAGAACGATATTCGAACGCAGATGTGGACCGCGAAACGGATTTTGACTACTCGTGAATCCGTCCCTATTACCGATTTCCCCGTCGTCCCGACTCGTGAACCGTCTCCCGAGCCGATCCCCGCCGATTTCCCCGTCGGCGATACCGTAGTGGTCGTGCAAATGCACGCGAGGCATCCAGGCAGGACCGGCACGGTCCGAAGGCACACCGCCAAGTTCGTAGTGATCGCGTTCGACGACGACGTCGATACCAACGAGGGGATTCGCATATCCCCTCATTTTCTCATGAGGACCCCCCGCCGCCGCCACGACGTCCCCGTCGCTCGTGTACTCGCATCGCGTCCTTCCGTCGATGGTCGGCCCGACGTTACGTCGCTGTCGTCCTCCCCCGTCGATTTCAAACGCGCGTCCGCGGTCAGGTTTGACCTGAAACGGAATTCCATCGCAAAATACGACGTGGAAGCCCCGCCGAGCATGTACTTCCCCGGGAATGCCGATCCGAATATAGTCGAACACACGCCAGATGAAATCGACGACGTCACCCTAAGGAACGAGGAGATTTTGGCGGAATGGGACGACCACTTCGATGAGTACTAAAAATTCGACGAACAATATGATGATTTCTTCTTTCGTCTTGTTCGTCTAGAACGGCGATACGTTCCACATTGAAGAGATGAACGGCGAGAAGGAGGATTCTGCGAAGTGCGGAGCAAAGTACTCTATTACGCGTTTTGTTGATTCCACGTTGGTAATATTAGCACATTGGGCGGATTTTGGACCATAATTCACCCTTAAAGTCAACCGCGGAAGGATGACGATAGAGAACCGTTTGCTGACATTGCAGCGAGGGATCATAATGATAAATTCTTTATTCCTTTGTACTCCTATTCTTTTACATTGAGCTTTCTTGATGTTTATCTCCTCCCCGAAAGACAAACATCCTTTAGGACGCCCCCACCCACGTTATCTCCACGCTCCATCCTACTCTCCTGAGAGAGAAGAGTTGAGTGAAACATCCTTGCAATATTGTCTCTATAAGTAGGCGAGTATCATAGTTACAACAGTCTTCGTGTGTGGTGTTGCCTGAAAAGTAAGCTAGAACATTTAATGATTAAAACAACCATAGGCGAATATTGCACGGCTGGTCAAATCAATGGCCACTCATTCACAGTCGACACAAAACTCTTTCACAGTTAACATATTAGATTAAACATGAATAATGATTTACCCAGCAACTTCTTTCCCTACGCTCATTTTCTTGTCAGCTGAATTACACATACAACATGGGATTTTTTTTTCAGTTTCTAAAGCTAAGAACTCAGATCAAGACCACAGATCGTAGACTTTTGGCACTAACGTTGCATTGCTCAGGCTCACGAACGCCCTGGTCCCTCCTGTTGTCGCATTTGGCGGCACTTTTTTGGGGTCGACGCGACCGGACGAGCTGACAGTGGCGATTTCAGTTTTGCGAACACGCTCGGCACCGCTCGATGCAATCTTGCGAAACCAATGACTCAGTGTGGCCAACGTATTCTTAGCCATAAAGCTTGTCAAGTCTGTTGGTTCGCCCCGCGCTGAATCCCCCATTGCAATTCCAATAATTGTGCTGATACAATCCTGGACGATGGTGAATTGAATGACGTTTGCCGGTTCGTCTGAAAGGTTTTGCAACGTTGCCATGGCCGCCATCCGCGTCTCGTCCTCCTCATGCTCCTCGTCGGTTGTTTTTTTGCATTGTTGAATCAATGACCACATAACCATAGGCGAGTGAGCAATGGGGGCACGACATGACTTGTCCATGCTTAGGTTTTGCAAGGCACAGACGGCGTACCGACGCGCCTCCTTGTCCGGCGAGTCCGTGGCAGCCTGGAGCACAGGGAGGAGGGAAGCGTATTTGAACACGAGCTGGTGACAATTTTTGGGATGACGCGTTAGGTGGGCAATGACCGCGATAGCACGGGAGTGAGATGGCGAACGGTGAAGTCTCGAGACTTCAAGTAGGGTTTCAAACATCTCTGTCATGCGGGCTATTGTGAACTTTATTTCATATATTGGGGCGACAACATGGGAACAAAGTGTGAGGACACATGCCTCATAAGGTGTTGCTTACAATGAATGGCGAAGCTACTCACAGAATTCTCCTGACTTTTTACAAGGCACAAGAGACAAGCAAACACACTCAACCTTGCACCATGCAAGGAACGATTTGGATCAGCATCATACAAATCTATATCGGACTCTTCAGCTGTCACGATCGACTTATCAGCTATGTACGCCTTCGAATTAGAGGCGGGGTCAGCAGCATAGAATGAAATTTCTACCATTTTGGCCGCCCCAACAGTCGCCATGGTACTCTCATTAAGCCTCGACGTCTCCACAATGTTCACCTCTCCTGACACTATGGTACTATCATCAATCCTCGATTCACCCAGAGGGGCGCTGCCACTCGTGCTGCTGTGGCTACCGCTGTGGCTGCTAGTGCCGGCACTGTGACTATCGCTGTCGCTGTCATCTTTTGATGAGAGAGACTGTCCATGATGCGACCGACTCTGTCCTGTGTCCATCGTATCAAACGTGGTATCACCCGTCTTGTAACTTTCTTCGATTCTTCGTCGCGCCTTCGGCGGCGGAGGCTCAACTTTGGGCACCTTGATAACATTTCTCAGTGCATCCATAACCCCAGAGCCTTTAACGATCATTTTGCGAGTCTCGGCAGTCTTCGCCAAATACAACAAGACGGTGCAACAACCCTGTCGTCCTTCACCCCCATCGTGTGCTATAGTCTGCACCAAGCTATCTAACACACCGGGGGTATTCACAATTAACATGCGATTCTTCTTATTCAAGCACATATTCAACAATGTTGCAATGACTCGATTACGTGCCTCAGCATTCGCCGCAAAAGCAATAGGATCGTCCAACGCATTCACCATGCGTACGTCGCTCAAGACAGATGCAATCGCGGGCAGGACGCCCACTGTCCAACAGATTTTCATCTTATTCTCCTCCTTTGCGCTCAATATCTTCAGGGCCCCACACGCATTCTTGCGCCGGGTGGCAAACGCTCTGTCTATATTCGTCGCCGCCCTGCGGTTTATCTGACTCAGTAAATCGCTGAACTGATCGGAAGGTACGATCATTTTTTTGCGAAACGCCTGGAAGATCATTGACTGCCTGACGTCGTCATCAAGATCGTCGCTGAAGAGGGACCGCGTGACCTGTATAATGCCCTGCCACTCCCCCCCGCGGGATGCGCTTGGGTCCGATTCCCCCTCGAAGGTGAACAGGTGCTTCTTGGTCGAGTTCCATCCATCCTCCGTAACAGACGACGTATTATTGACGTCATCGGGGGAGTCGCCCCCCACATCCTTGGAGGCTTCGTCCTCCTCGTTGCTGTTGATCTCCGGGGCCATCAGCCCCGCCTCGAGCATGCGGTCCGCCGACAGGAGGGAGACCAGGCCTGCCGCAACGTTCTGGTGGAAGATATCCGATGAAATCTTAGCAGGCGAGGATGGCGTGGATGCGTCGGACCAAACATCGTTCTGCCAGACCTGCCTAGTGTCCTCGACGTCAACGTCGCTGTCTCCGCCTCCGTGTTTCGTTCCGATTTCGGCCTGCTCGGCGACGTAGGCATCGTCGCATTCGTCCCCGCTGAGCATCTCGACCTCGCTGCCGGGACCCGAGATCTGGAACTGTATCTTCGTGAAGTTGGCCGCGTCTCGTACCTCGTCGGGGGATAGATCCCACCCGCCGCTCACGGCCTGCCAGTCCGGGAGGTATTCCTTTGCCTCGGTGGCAAGGGACGCGTGCTTCTTTCGAGGGGGTGGAGGGGAATACGGACTTCTGGGAGAATACGCCGTCCTCCCGACGCTGACGCCGACGCCGTTGTCCCTGCTAGTGTCCCTCTCCTTCCCGGCGGGGGAGGGTGGACTTTTCCTCGAGTATGCACCAGGCGATTCATCCCCATCTGGCGAAATCACCATTGGATTCTCGCTATGCGGCACGGACGAGGGGGTCGTGGGAGAGACCCTGCCTGCTCCCCCCCCCGACTTGTTGCGTTGATAATTATCGTGCAAACGACTTTGCGGGGTTCTCGCCTGGAGGGCGATCGTCGGCGCGGCCCTGGTCCTCGGGGGGGGCGATGCCGTACTACTCACGCCATCGAGGCTGTTGATGCTGTTCGTCCTGCTGCCCGAAAACGTAGCCCCGTCCTTGGAGGAATAGGTTAGCGAATCGGTACCCCCCCCCCCCCCCCCCGTCTCTCTGGAGTTGGGGGTATGGAGCGGATCCCTCATCCGCCTGAGACGGCGCTGTCGCGAATTCGCGATGGCCATCTTGTACCTCGAGCTCCTGGAGCTGTAGGACCCCCCCCCCGGACTTACGCCGTTGGCATCGCTGATCCCGCTCATGTTATTCATGTCGCCGTAATCCGAGTCGTTTGCATCTGCCTCGTACGAGTAGGATGCATTCGTCGATAAGGACGGGATGACGAGGGGGTCGGGATGATTGTGTCGGTGGGCGCGGGGATCGGAGCCGTTACCCGCCGACGCGTGGCCGGCCATTATACTATAATATTGCGTTTCTTCTTCGCGGATCCGTCGCTGTATGCCTCCCCCGAATCCCGGATGGCCTACTAGAGAGATTATTAAGGAGGGCGCTGTCGACTGTGTGATATTCAACGAGTTGATGCAGATGAAGGGCGCGGGCTCACGGTCGTGGCGATTTTCCCCGGAAGCCGACACAACATTATATGTTACAGTCGAACTTGGTGCACCTCCATCACTTTCACAATAATCGGGTATGTGAGTGATTTTTGATTTTTTGCTTCTTTCGTTTGGGGATATGAAACCAGCCCTGTGTCCGTGGACTCCCCGCTAAAAATATGCACAGCCCTTTCGTGCGTTCGTATTTTAAAGAAAATCAAATTGGACATAGGAATCGTAAGAAGTATTATGTCGCTTCCTAGATGAAAACCGCTGCGCTCCGACTTTTGGAGGGTACGAGTTTAATCCATATCGTGACGCGTGAGATATGGATAGACAAGGTTTGTACTATTCCTACGTATACCTCTCGTCCCCTAGCGGTACGATACTCTGCGACACAATTGGCCACATTTTCAGGCCAACCATGGTGTGCGGCGGAAATAGCCCCTAGCGCCGCCCATGCCCGGGGGACACCCAAACCAAGCACACCGACCTCATCCCCACACTATGGGCTAACGTAAGTGCGCTTGGTTTGGGCGTCCTACACCTATTATTAGACTATTATGATATTCTCCACACATGGTAAAAGTGTTAGATTTTTTTAGGTTATATTTTCACACAGCGTCCTCGTCGTTGAGGACATCGTTCACAGTATAATCCCCCCCAAACTCCCTTTCACCGTCAGTGCTATCATCTGTCATCGCAGTTGTCATGGTGTTGCACACCTCTCCCCTCAGCTGACCCCTCAACTTCAGCAAGGCCGCCCATTCTTCTTCTGACGGATTAATAACTGATGCCATCGTATCCTGCCTCATTCGCTCCACATATTTTCCCAACCTCCACCGTCTTCAACCTTTCCAACTCTTGCTTGTCATCGGCAGTCCACTTCTCAAAAAATGGCGGTGGCACATGATTGATACGTATCTCCTTCCACCAAGCAACCATCTGAGCCTTCTTCATTTTGTTCTCTTTCGGCACATCGTACCATGCCAGCAATGCGTTGAAGTCTGCCACAGATACACTCTTGTATTCGTTGTTCTCAAAGCAGAGCGCCTTTGCATCAAGGACGGCCAGTGCCTTCTCTTCTGAAGCCATCTGCTGAAGCCTTGTTTTCTTAATCTCCTCCCGAGCCTTCACGGTATCCTCACGACAGCGAAGTGCCTCTGCTTTGAAAAAATCGTCAGAGCAAACATGACTACCACCAGTTGCATAAAACTTATTACCGTGTGTATTGGCATGCGCAAGCAACTGAATTCTCTCCTGGGAATGTTTCTCGGTGACTTTTGTCATGGTCTGTGCCTCGGGAACAGCTTTGAGCAATGCCTGAAGTGCCGACCCATCATAACCG
>JALLBA010000494.1:0-17285 GCA_036939675.1 Cyclostephanos invisitatus
GTCTGTCTGTGAAAGAGCCGAAGGCCCTATCGGCTTGTCACAAATATAATTTTGTGACACGACGTGTCCGTATCTCCGTTCGAATATGTGTCGTCACACACGGGACAAATTTTTCATTGAATAATCTCATTCCAAATTTTCGTGTGAGAATGAGAAACAACACGCATCCTTTCTCTCCAAACGACGCTGGCTCACTGCGTGGAAGGAAGGAGAAGGCATCGATGGCCGGCCAGAGTATGCCGAGTATCAAAACAACGCCCAGCGGCGGGTCTCGTGTGTTTCGGGGTAATAGTATGTAAAACGAATGGTCGATGAATAAGTAGTGCGATTAAAAAAGACGTCCCACCTCCCCACCATCAATCCCCTCCACTTCCCCCATCGCCGTCGTTACTATACGAGAGAGGGGGGATGACCGAACCCGCTCCCGCGCCCGTTCGGCCTCGACCGAGATCGTCATCGGAATCGCGTCGCGAGACGCGCGTTCCTTCGGCGGCGGCGTCGCGATCGAGCACCGTCAGGTGGGATTTCGCCGACGAATGCGACGACGTCGACGTCGACGTCGTTCGTCCCCCCCGCTCGTCCTCGTCGTCGTCGTCGTCGTCCCCGTCCGTGTACCTCGACGACGACGACTACTCCTCCGACTCGGACGACTCCGACGACGATCAAGACGACTCGGACGACGACGATGGCGGTTTCAGGCACGTCGATCCATCGCTCGACGGACGGCGCGGACGACGGCGACGGATCGCATCGGGGTCGTCGTCGGGGGGCGGAACGACGCCGACGACGACGACGACGACGACGATGGGGGAAAATCAAGAAGACGACGAAGATTACGAAGACTACGACGACGACGACGAAGACGACGACGACGACGATACGCGCGGATCGTTCCTCCGATATTCGATCTCCTCGTCGGTCGTCGCACGCGACGATGCCAACGGACGCGACCTCGATGCGTCCGCCCGTCGGCGACGGGGCGGGGAGGGAGGAGGAGGCGGCACGATCGGGGGGGATGGAGCGATGGGCGGGGATGGGAAGGGGAATGGCGGAAACGGGGGCATCGGCGGAATGAGGGAGGGATGGAGCTCGCCGGACACGCCCGACGATCGGAGCGCCGTGTCGTCGATATGGGACGGGAGCTTCTACTTCCAACAGCGAATGCCGTCGTACTTTCTGTCGTCCGCGTCCGCGTCGTCGTCGGGAGGGGGGGGGGGGAGGGGGAGGGGTCGGAAATTCGACGACGACGGCGATGACGACGACGACCGAGGCGACGACGTCGACCACCGCCGTCGGTAGGACCGCGGTGGCGGGCGAAGGACGCTACGACGTCGGACGTACGCCCCTGCCGCCCCACCTGGCGTATTGGATGTCGATGGGCGAGACGGGCACGAGCGTGTACGGCGTTCCGCCCCCGATGATGATGACGGACGACGAGGCATATCCTCGGATCATGATGGGGGACGTTGATGACGACGACGATGGCGGCGGCGGCGGCGGCGGGATGGATGACACGAACCGCGCCCCGCATCGACGCCGAAATCCGCGCGACAACGACGAGTATGCCGTATACCCCTCCCGTTGGATCATGCTCGGTTACATGTCGATATTGAACCTCATGTCCGATTGGACGTGTTACAGCGTCGCGCCGATCGCGAAATTGACCATCGACAAGTACGGCGGCGACGTCGATCCGGAGGTATTGGTCACCGTCTTCCTATTGGCCAATACCGTCGCGAGCGCGTTGGAACCCGCGATATTGGGACGTCTCGGACTTCGGCGTACGATACTCTTCGGCGCGTCGCTCCTCATGGTCGGTAGCATCGTGAAGTCGGGGGGGTTGCGTTCTGTCCTCGTGGTGGATGATTTCGATAGCGATTACAACGATAACGACGGTGGCCTCGACGACGGGGGAAGGAGCGGGGGGGGTGGACGGAGGGCGGACGGGAGTTGGGGACTGTACCTCGGCTTCTTCCTGGTGGGACTGTCCCAGCCGCTGTACCAGTGCACCCCCGCGCTGTTGTCGGCGTCGTGGTTCCCCGAGAACGAGGTAATTACACAAAAAATCACACACTCACAAAGACCGCATTAAACTCATCGATTTATCATATCTTCAACGGACATTTCTTCGACTCGCAATAGCGCACCATGGCCACCGGCGTCGCGTTGAACAGCAATCAGCTCGGGATAGGATGCGCATTCGTTTTCGGTACGATGCTAGTCACGACCGAGGACGACATAACACCCTACTTCGGCCTGCTGAGCCTGATATCCACGATCGCGTTCGTCGGCGTGGCTTTGCAGTTCGACGACGCGCCACCGACCCCCCCGAGCGATTCGGCCAGGGTCATTAGGGGGGACCTGGAGATCAAAATCCCGAGGTGGATGCCGTTCGCGGGCAGGCTTTATGGCGGCTGCGGCGGTGGCAGAGGTGGGGGTGCGATCGCTGAAAAGAAGGACGGCGGAGGCGACGACGACGACGACGCGAGGGAGAAGAGGAAGAGGACGAGGAAGAAGAAGAAAAGGAAGAAGAAGTCGATCACCGGGATGGAGGCGACGGCCCACGGCTCGACCGGCGAGGCCATGGGGGAGACGATGGCCGGCATTCGTGACATAGAGGCGGAGATGCGACACGACGAGATCGTCGTCCCCCCCTCCCCCCCATACTTGACGGACGAGGCCGTGGATGTGAAGTCGACGTCGCTCCGTCCGCCCGGCCACGATGATCGAGGGGTCGCCGGGGGGCATCATCGTCCCACCGTTGCGCCCCTCCGCGCTCAGCCGAACCACCCGCTGGCTTCCGCTCCATACCCCCACCCCTACCATGCCCCGCCGGCTTACTACCCGTCCGATCCTTTTCAGAGAATGGGATACACTTCGACGACGCCGGCCTTCTTTCACGGATACGACCAGGAGGGACATTACCGAAATTCCCTCCTCGAGACTAGTCCGTGGTACGACGGCCACCGCCACTCGTTCTGCGAGGGCGACGACGAGGGCGTCGAGCCGATCATGACCCAGCTCGATCATCACCTCGACATCGACATACGAGACGATCAGATCATACAGCAGTTCAAGGCATGCTTCCGACGGAAGGGGTTCAGCCACTGCGTTGTGGCGTTTACCACCTCCGGGATCATCATCAACACCCTATCCACCTTCATGGATTACCTCGTCACGCTCAACGGCGCTGGGCGGGAGTACGTGGGGATAGTCGGGGGGACGTTCCAGATTCTTATCATGTGCTCCAGCCTCGTGTTTGGGGGATGGACGGACGCCTCGCGAAAATACTACCTGGTGACGCTCGTCATGCTGACCTTCGGAACGTTTGCGTTGGCGGTATGCAACGTGGACCTAGACTCTGATGCAGGCGGCGACCTGAGGTGGAATCTTTTGGTCGTCGCGGTTCTGGCAGGCCCGTTGCAACCCATATCGACGGAGCTGGGGTGAGTAGCTACCAACAAGGGTTTTATATTTTTTGTTCACTTGCCTCGTTGGTTATTTTATCAAATTGGATTCTTCACAACCTCAACTCACAAACAAATAAAATGACCGAATACATCAAACGCAAATCTCTTTGAAATCGTTATTTAGTGTCGAGGTCGTGTACCCACTCAGCGAGAACACCGTCTTGGTCATACAACAGCTGTTCTCGAACCTCCTGAGCGCGCTATTCATCCCTATCTTCAAGGCTTTGCGTGACGTCGGGACTATACGCGACGAATCCGAGAACAGACACGTTCCCCACTACACGTTTTCGTTCTACATGCTCATTGTAATATTTGCCGCCGCGACTTGCTACTTCGCCACGTTCAACGGGTCATACCTTCGATATGAGGCAGAGGAGGCGAAGAAGGCAAAGAAGGAGGAGGAGATGGAGAATATGCTGCCGGGCAGGCGTCCGAATCATCATGGAATTGGATATGGTTCGTTGGGGACAAGCTAAATAGATTGGAAGTGTTCGTTTGCGCGTTTCAAGGGCCGGGGTATCATAGAATAACAAAACTAAATAGAAGAAGTGCGTGTGATGCACTACTGTTAGATTGTGATGGTCGTGTGTGCTGTCTGTCTTCAGAGGAAAATGCAGGCAGTATGATTTGTCAATGTCTTGAATGAGGAACCAGAAAATGCCGCAGAAAAGAGATATTTTCCAATGAGAGACGTGTTTTTCAAATTCTATTTCAGGAAATAATTACTCCTTAGTGTAAATAGTGCCGCAATTGCAGCACCGATGTCCGTTTAACAATTAATCGCAGCGGTGCGGACCAGAATAGCAGCCTATCATAAATAACTGATTTAAACTGTCATCCTACACACTCACTACCACGATGCGGTACGTTATCAATCATAGTTCACTGAGTAAATATTCACAGGTGGACTCTAGATCATTGTAAGGATACTTTTTTCCAAGACCACGCATTTCAACCAGACGCTCGGTCTCGGCACGAGGGCAGAATTTTTCTCCTCCGTTTGCATGTGGAACGCGTAATAAAGATCTGAGGGCTTCCTTTCGTTCCTTGGTTTTGTATGTTGTTTCGCCGTCAATGAGTTGCACTGTAGCCATGGAGTCTTCACCAATAACTTCGCTAGCTCGTTTGTAGTTATCAAGCGGTAGTGAGCGTTGAAGTGGAATGACATTACTCATACCGTCAAGATCATGTCGAAGTAGACTGGAATGCAGGAAGAGATGGTGCCGTGTTCCTCCTCGGTGGGGGTTGTCCCAAAGATGGTGCTGTTTTTCTAATCGGTGGGGATAGTCCCAAAAAAGCTTCAATATATTGTTTCCTTCATACTCGGACAACAGAAGGAAAGATCCGTCTGGAAAGGATAGCATGAAGTTAACTGCACGAAGGTAGGAGTTGAGAGCAG
Source organism: Cyclostephanos invisitatus (assembly GCA_036939675.1). NCBI lineage: Eukaryota > Bacillariophyta > Thalassiosirophyceae > Thalassiosirales > Thalassiosiraceae > Cyclostephanos > Cyclostephanos invisitatus. Next base: position 4,870 of record JALLBA010000494.1, read on the forward strand.
AACGAGCGTTGTCATGCTGGCAAACAATTGTGTGAGCGAAATTATTTCTGCAGTAAATATTCTTCGACCAGTTGATTTTGCCATCTTCTGGCTCAAGAAATGTTGCAATTAACTTCCCAAGAGACTCGACGCCAACAAGAGGTGATAAATCAAGCGGGCTTTGATAAGCGAGGGCTGTGGTAAAATAATCCCATGGCTTTTCGGACAGGGTTATCATCAATGCCAGTTCAACCTCGACTTCCTCCTCTACTTCCCGTTCCACTTCTAATTCGCGTTCGCATTCTTCATCACACCGACTGGTGGTGCTAGTGGTACCAAGGCCATATTTGCTTACTCGCATTCTGATGGAGTCAACTAATGGCTTCATACCTCTGTCGAGAGCTCCTTCACCACTGGTTCTTTTTAAATGATATTGCCGTGCATCATTGGTAAGTTTGGAAACAGTTTTTCCTGAGATAGATATCCCGTACATGTCACTTAGTTTGAGAACATCCTCCGCGATGCACAACTTCGGATCTTTTCCAAAGGTAGAGGTGAAGAAAAGACCTTGGTTGGCCCTGAATAGTCCAGCTGAGTTGCTTCAACGGTGTTCTTCATGGCCCATGAAAGGACTTGTACAACAGTCGCATCAAAATGTTTCTCGCGACCACGAGCTGGACTACAAATATCCCCGAGATCCTTTATTTGAAAATACATCAGTTCCACCAACAATTGCAAGCTTTTTGATTGCGCCCCAATTTACGCAGTCTTCCTGCTGCTTGCATCAGCTTGTCCTTGCAAAGCTTGGGAGCGAGCGTCAACAATGCTATCACTTCCGGGCTCAACTTAAGATCGGTGCCTCGGCAACGGGGCTCGTCAAATATAGCAAAGGTTTCGCTCTCCTTGACTGGTGAGATAACTTTTTGAAGGAGTCGCCCAGACCTCTCCAAGGTGACCCACTCTTGAGATAATGCAGCATCAAAAAATAATACTCCGCCAAAATTTTCCACAGGCGTAATATCAAGAATGCGCTTTGAGAAATCACGCACATCTGTCCCAGCTAGTAACGCACCGCAGTCTATCAAAGCATGCATCACTTGTGATTCTTTGAAACCCTGTTCAATAAGATTGAAGAGCAAATCTGAATGTCGGGCATCTGTTCCAAGCTGACGGACTGACACAACGTTCTCCATCATAATATTGAGCATTTTGCCGTTGGTCCCATCGAGTTGTTTCAATACTGGATCTGGCATGCAGCCCTTCGATGAAAAGTACTGACAAACTTGCAGAGGAAGAATACGGCGATTATCGTTAGTGCCAGAGAATCCAACAATGTTCTTTGAATCATTCTGTGCAAGATTCCACGCTGTCCCGGTTAGTCTGAAGAAATATGAAAACAAAAATAATATTGAGAGAATATGGAAATGAATAACGACATTCTAATTATGGCGAGAAACACACACTCACCTACTACCAAATTGCTGCGTCTCATAAGGCAGCATGCAATAATTCAAGTAAAAGTTGATCGTGTACATGTTGCGGCTGAAAATATGCCACAGGTTCTCAAACTGTGCTTGGTTCGATGGATCAATCTTTTCTACGCAATCAATCGATATAGAGAAATCTGGCTTTAATTTTAATTGGTCTGAGCATGCATGGAACCATAAGTTGTAAAAGTTGCGCTGTGCGCAATCGCCGAGTGTAAATAAAGTTTCCAACGCTTCCTTATGCTCGTCGTGTGTTAGACCATTGTAATAATAGGCCAAAACAGAGAATGCAATGGCACAATCCGGATGAGCAAACTCGCTCCTTTCATCTGGTGTGTCTGCAAATCGAATGGGGACTGCAACTCGACGTTTGCCTGGCCGCGCAACGCCAAAATCGACGCGGTGACGCTTCAAAAGACAGTGACGGACTAAACCGCCAACAAAAAAGCCGCGCAATGCGAGAACATCCGAAATTTGATGGCCAGTTAAACAACAAAGTTGATTGACAGAGATTTTTTTCTCTGTCATTGCATTCCTGAAATGTTCTTTCTTGGGATGATTGCGCATCCATTCCATTTCGTGCGGGGGGTCGCCAATTATTTCTACAGCTACCTTCTGAAGCAGGCCTTCATTAAGTCTGGGCGACATGCGTTTGGACTGATCCTTCAGCATTTCATTGAGTGGCGTGCCATCAAAAAGCTGATTTTTTGCCCACTCTGACCTTGATTTTTGGACAAGTTTGCATGCTTTTGGGTGACAAAGGAGGAAGTTATTTATTTCTTTATTGTGTTCCAAAATGGCGAATATGGCTTGCACTGCACTCCAACAATTTGCGCCATCTGGTAACGCCATTGGCTCTCCAATTGCATTAATCAGTTGATAGCGGTGGTGAAGAACTTCATCACACTCATCGATGATATCCCACCACACATATTGCTTCAGAATATCCTTCTCGATGCGCATTGCTATGTCACATTCTCCGCGACTGTGCATCTCTTTCATTTTGAGCTCAAGTGAAAGACGATGCTCTGGAGCTAGAACAAGAGCCCCGCCACCCAAACGGCAATCATCAATGACACTTTTCATTGTGGCAACAGGCAGAAAGTCAAGAGTGAAGGCTCTGCAGAATGGCATGGTATAGATCTTAATGCCCAGGATCAGTGAGATGGTTTTGAAGGTATTTATATGCCTCTTCAAAGAGCGCGGAAAGAAAATGTATCCTCGGTACCCTATCTCGTACATTCTGCTGTTTCACAATTACATGTTCCAGTCTCGCAGAGATATCTTTATGAAATGAGCAGTGCAAGACTAGCATGGGCAATATCACTCTTGTCTAAATGAAGTGAAGAAGAGGCGAGACTAAGAGAACATAGCTAAAGAATTCACAAAACGATTTTCAGCGTGTACTCACCTTTCCAAGCTCCATGTTAAGTTGAATTACATCACCAGGATTGTCAATCAAATGCTGAGCAACTTGGTACTGCTCCTGCCTAATCTGTATTACATTTTCGACTTCAAAAACAAACCAATAAGGATGTCTGCAGGTATCCCAAGCAGTCCTTATGTCAATCTCTATCATAACTTCATCAAGAGATCCCATTTCGAAGAAAGATAATGTCCGTGCCAATTTGTCTTCGTATACACATTATTGAAGCCATATGGAGATAGAGTCGAGAAGGCGAGAAATATCTTTGATCATGGGATTGAATGTTGCAATCATGGTTGGAGCCACAGCAATTTTTGCAAGGTCAGCAATAACTGCAGCTGGGACTTGCCCTGACAACCGGAGCATTCTTTGTGCACTGACGTGCCAATGGGAGCTTTGTTGCTCTGCTTCTTGATTCAACACATCTAGCACAAACATTTCAACTTTACGACGCAGATTGACTACATCTTTCTGAATTCCTTCAACCCCATTTTTGTGGCCATTCCACGAAGGATCATGCACATGCGATGTCGCCTGCATATGTGCATCCCAACTCTCATTTTGCTCATGAAACATGTCCCGTTCAAGTGTTGACGAATGTGTTGTCCCAAGTGGGAAGGAAGGGACATTTACTTTTGACTCCCCACTTGTGCAAAGTCCATCCAATCGTATCTTATCTAGACGCCTCTGAATGGATATTATCTCGTCTGGACCAACAGGACTAGGCAACAACCGCTGATTTGGATCAAAACAAGGTGGAAGGGTTGGTTTGCTTGAATGAAGACCAATTGCTTGCTCCTCTTCTCTTGAAGTAAGGTAGCATCAGCTACTAATTTTGTTATTCTTCATATTGTTCAAGTAGGCTAACACCTCATAGCTGTTGTTCATGTTGTAATCACGTTTGACAAACGAATTCGGATTCAAAAAATTGAACTGTTTCGAACTCAACTCAATGTCGTCACAAAGAAGGGAGACAGTCGGACTTTGTCCGTGAGCAAGTTCCTTGATGTTATCCAATGCAAGGTTCTCATCTTTGCTTAGCGGGCAGTTAGCCCAAGACTCACGAAGAAGGGTGACTGCACTTTCTTCCCCTGTCATGCCGAGTAATACATCAGGAGGCAATGTACTTGTGGCAATATGGAGTGCAACTAGCTGCATTCGAGATGCCCGGCTCTATTCAAGGATCCGAAATGCATGGGCACATTAGAGTGTATCCAGTACATTAAAACACCACAACCAATTTCAGACACAATGACTTACCTGTCTGGCTTCAATGTAATGAAACCTGGGATGGAATCTGTATCAATCCAAAGGAGTTTTTTGTCACAACAATCCTTCAATTCAATATGAACATGCCCTGGCAATTTGTTCACAACTTTGCCCATGGGGAAAATTATAATTTTGTCGTCCCCACTACTCTTTTCTAGTAACAAGTACATTTCAACACCTCTGAGTGTACCGGCAATCTGTTGCTGCATTCCTAAGTAATGTCCCGCGAGCTCTTTGCAGTGAAGAAGTCCATTACTAACCGCGAACGTCAACTCATACCGAGGAAGAAAGAATCTGATATTTTTTCCATCGGCATCGATCAAGGGATGCAAATTTGTCTCAAATTTTGATATGATGTCTAATGCCTTCGATCGTTCGTACAATACAAGGGTGTCCATAGAGTGCATTTTCTGGATCAAATCTCGCAACCTATCGTGTTTCTCGTAATGAGTTTTAACACACTTCACTTGACCAGTAGACTCAAAAGCTCTATAAGAAATGAAATATTGCAATCTTTAAAGCAGACACCTCGAAGTACGATGAGATTCATTTCACGCAATAGCCAATGGCTGTGCATACTCTTCAGTCTCATGGGGAGATCTAATGCCCAAGAACATTCGTCACATGTACTGTCAAGCAGTTCAAGCATCTCTGACTCATCGTTTTCTTGGAACTCATAAATAGTCAAGCTCGTACCTTTGGAGAACCGGTAGAACCTGCCAGAAATTGGATTTTTCGTTTCTAAAAAGTCTCCCTTACCAACAACTTCAAAGTTGATATTGCCGAAAGTTCGTTTGTATTTAGGGTGAGACAGTATAGATTGTGGCAAGCAAGAGGGTGGAAGTCCGTCGATTAATAATTCACCAGAAATCACATGATGGAGTAGAAGTGGCCATCATCAGCTTTCGCTTCAAAGCACTGCTTACAAGAATTGTCTGCCGGTTTCCAAGGATGCCATTCAAGCACTTGAGGGCACCGTGGTATCGCAGACCGCAATGCATTTGTCATCATTGTGGGAGACTTCGAAGCAACCTCAAGGATGTTGCTAAGTTTTTGGCAGAGACAATATTTGATTTCGGTGGCATTTGCCTGGATTTCATCAGATCAAAATCCTCCCGTGAAGAGATTTCTTGACTTTGTAATCATCTTGGTGAGTAGGGAAACATCATCTTCAGTCAATATCTTGTGAAGATAGAATATGATGGACATTGCATTCTCTCGCTCGAGTGGCAAGGGCTGGAAAACTGGTGGAGGTGCCTTCAGGGTATTGTCAAGGTCGCTTTGACTAGAGGCAAGCCGCGACTCCAAATTATTCACCTCGTTTTGGAGTGCATACACGAGCGTGTTGCATTTATTGTGACCGCTCGAATTATAGGAACTGAGCCGGAGTTTCCGTCTTCTCTCATGATCTACAAGTTCCTCCTGCTCATCTGTCAATTTTCTATTAGACTCAGCCTTCGAGGTTAGATATATCCGCACGGAGTTGGCAGGCACGCTTCTGCTTCTTTAAGACCTCGGCCCAGTGCCCATTAACACGACATGCTGCATCTTTTTGTTCCTCCTCCCAAATGTTTACCAAATCTGGCGAGGCGTCGGATATGCATCGCCCCATGTCAAACGTAGCCGTCTCATCACTTAGCGAAAAAAATGGCCGACTGGTGCCACACCTGTCAAGGTACTTTGCGACATGCAGTATGACATCCCATTCAGTTGGATCCTAAAGAACCAGATGGGAGAGATCATTACAGTCCAAAGGAATGCCATATCCATTCATTGTGGCCGCATATTTACTGGAACTCGCCACGCTATTGTGAATCATGCAAAAAGCTGCCATGCCATCCCAGATACAATAATTGAGTGTTATGTAGAGAGCTTTCTTTTCGGTGTATCAATAATAACCACAGTCTCGGACTTACCAACCCACACAACCTCAACTGAATGAGGGATGATGGCCTATATTCTTGGCTTGTCTTCAGGCAATGCCCTTGCGAAATTTGTCGACGAGGGATGCGAGCATTTCAAGCTCACACTGTGTCATGTCGGGCAAATTCTTCGCATATTCCCACATCATGCACTCAACAGTTTTCAACAGCAACAATCTGGACAATATGTCTTGGTTTGAGGTCCTGACCCATTCATGAATATCTTCTAGGTGATTGCCATTGAGAACCCGCGTCCATCCTATATTTTGCTCTGTGAGTTTGTGAACTGTCGATTCACTCGTAGCGTCGTTCTTGGATGGTGCGTATTTTGCAGGTATACTAAAACTGAAGTTCTTGTATGTCCCAATGATATCATCGTCGCATATAGGCAGTTCAAATGACTTTGAAAAAAGATTGGACTGGGAGGAAGCCTTTTCCAATATTCGGATTCGAATTGACTTACCATTAAAGAAAGTGACTCATGTCGCGGTCGACGTCGTCATCGGCTAATGCAGCTGCCACAGTCAATGCTGATTGGAGAATACGAAATGCTCGAACCAAAAGCATATCAGGAGCGTTTGGTATTGGCTTGGACGTCACTGTTTGTTCATGCCGTTTGATGTTTTGCTCACACATAAAGAGACCAAAATATGATATGATCTTCGAGAGTCGGATTGATGCCTTGTGATTTTTTCATTAGTTGACACAGCGACCAGATGACGAGTGGCGAGGCGGTAGGACAATTTTCTTGCCCCCCGGTATGCATTCCCACATCCGTCCATCCACCACGCTGAGTCTGGTGCTGCATTCTAAAACTTCTCAGTAGAGCGCATGGATGAACACTGGTGTTTTTTGGTGTCCTTGATCTTCACTTGCAGCACTTCGCTTCTCTCCAGGCCGAGTCTGAGCAGCGGATAACTTTTTTGAGAATGTTTCTTGGTGCTTTTCCAGATCATTAATGTCACATTTTCCTATATGTAGCACTTGATAGTCCGTGGACAAAGCATTATAGGCGTAGTTGTATCCATCGAGTACGAGGTCACTCCTTGTATCGAAATGATGAAGATCAAGTGCTATCAAGTTGAGCGCAATAACTCCTGAAGCACACCCGGCTTCACTTATCATTAGGGCACATCCGTACTCAGGCATCCAATCGATTATCTCGGGAGGTTCTTCTGCTTGCAAAATCTTTAAAGAAGAACCTAGTGCATGCAGCTCGGTCTCGGAATCCAGGGATGATCTGATTTTTTATCGTGTATGTATCCGTAGAACTTGACAAGAAAGTCGACCACGACTCTGTAAGAAGCTTCATCCTGCAAGAAAGGAGACTCAGTAAGCAAGTTTGTGTTGAATAAGCCTGCTATCTTGGTGTCTGCGTTCATCTTGGTGAAGGGGAGAAGGGGATATTAATATCGGCAACAAATGATGGAGGTGATTTCAATGAAGTAAAAGCGATGTAGCACCTCCATCCCTCGAAATGAAGATGTGAAAATTTCAGTGAAAATTTCATGAAGATTTTCATGTGAAATTTACAGACAATATGAGTCAACTCGGGTGAGTCTATTGGTCACACCCTGCTGTGTTGTGTCGTGATTTAGAACGTGGTAGGACACAAGCACGTGGTTGAAATACCCTGTATCGTACTTGCAACCTTTCTATGGTAGGTTTCATCCCAGTCATCCACTTTCCCCATCGAGTGTCGAAACTAGAACCCAATAGAAAATCACTCACTTTCCAGGAGTTGGTCATGTTGTTGACAATGATGCCATTCTCCGATCACTGATGTCGCGAAAAGGTCAGCACCAAGATACAACGACGGGGAGGATCAAAGTCACCGTGGCGCGCGCGCGGGGGTAGCTGTCTGAATACTATGGTGTTAGTACTGTGATCCTATTAGGGGGAGGAGCCCCCTGGCAAATAAATCAACGAAAGATTCAACTTAGTATGTCATGTGAACGCTTGTTCGCCTCGTCGCGTCGGGGCACATCTGGTCGGACACATGCATCATATCAAGGAGCGCCTGCGGAACCACGATCGTCACGAAGAAATTGGAAATCAAGCAATCATATCGTCGAGCCACGCCTCCAAATCTTCTTCTCCCTCCTCCCCCTTCTCTTCCTCCCCCGACTTTTCCTCCTCCTCCTTGTCATCATTATCCACCTCATTTTCAGTCGTGCCCACGACGCAATTAGATTCCTCCCTCAATTCGCCCAGGGTCTTCTTGCGACACACGTCCTCGCCGTACATGCATACCAGGTGGTCACCCACGTGACGCGACAGCCCGAGACGTTCGTGTATCGGAATCTTCCGTAAACATTCGTCGAGGGCCTTGATATCGATGCGCATCCAATCCCCCGCGATCTCATCTTGACCGTCATTCATTGAGACGCGACGCCGTTCGTCCATCACATCGCCCCCGTCCAACGTTGTCATTTTCAATTTATTAGCGTCCCCGAAGACCACGTCCCGGTACGCGGCGTCGTCCCTCCCCTCGAACGTCAACATCCACCCCCCGGAGTCATCGTCGTCGTCGTTCTCGTTGGCACGACCACGACGACTCTCGTATCGGTGGGCATTATCGCCCAACGCGGTGGCGGAGGTGCGACTACGGGATGGTCCTCTGCCGCCGCCATGGATGTCGCCGCGTCCTCCTCGGCCCGAACCCCGTCCCCTCGCGGCTCGATTGCGCTCGACTTGCGATCTTCCCATTTTTCTTGCATAATGTCTCTCTCTCGTGAGCGTGTCTGTACGTAGTACTAGTAGGGGCTCTTGAGGGAGGCCTCATAAAAAAGGCGGGAAGGAAAATGTGAAATGTCCTCTCACGATTTAAGACAGAAGCCGCCACCCCAGCGAACAAGCCCCAAAGGCGCCGCATGAATACCATGCCGCACGCCACGATCTACATCCCATCCCAGTCAGAGAGGAAGAGAAGGGCAAAACGCGCGAGTTAGCTGTTCCATGGGCTGTTTGTCTCCCGTGGCGTTTCCGAGCACTGCCCCGCCCGTCGTCTTGGGATGAGCAAAGTTCCGCTCCGTTCGTAAGGATCATCATATCTCATACCCGCAGCCCTGCCATGCCATGAAAGTGAGTGACGATGACATCCAAATAACGGCGATGAACAAACGGCGTTCGTCGACATATGTGGCCTTTCCCTTTCTTTAATTTCCCCCCCCGAGTGCGATCGCAACGAACCAACCGTCTCGTCGAAAAACTTCTCACCTAATTTTTTTATCTTTCATTATGCACACCGAATTCGTTCATCGTCGCACGCAACTCATACCGTCCCATCGGCAGATCAGATTGCGAGTTCAACAACATCGCCAATCCTAATCGCAAACGCGATGAGACTATCGGTCACTGCAACGTTACTACTCTCATTGGCTACATGCTCCACGGCGAATTCAACCGTACGTTTTAATAGGGGAATTAATGAATGTTCCTGCATCGCACATGTCAAGCACGTGAAGTTCTCACACCATGTCTCATTTTTTTCTTACATTGCCAGACGAGGAGTCGTCATGTCAAGTCTCTGCCTAATGAGTTGGTTCATGAATCCGACATAGTGGAGCGGCGCAGGATCATGAACATTTTCGAATTGGAGGAGGATGAAACTCTTCCGGCGAATGGCACAATGAAGGACGGAACAAATGATCAAGACCAGCACATCGATCCCTACGCAAATACTCCCGCCGCTGATTCGATTGTAAGTCGTATGCTCACTCGTGTCATAACTTCTACAAATGATGTCATGTATTTGTCACTGACAGCGCCATTATCTTAGAATGATCAGATGATGATAGATGAAACTCAAAATTATGCTTCTGGGACTAATTTTGACGAGAAAGGAGTTCATGAGATGATCGGTAAGAGAAAACGCAATGCACCCAAGCAAACCAAAGCAAACATGCCACAATCCAAGCAAAATGGAACCCCCGGATCCAAGGCAAAGAAAAAGTCAACATCGAAGGCACCCATAGAATTCCCACATACTAAGCCAAAATCTAGTAAGACAGCGAATGTACCATCACTCAAGGCACCCACGGCATCCCCACACGCAAAGCCGAAATCTAGTAAGACAGCGAAGGCAACATCATCCAAGGCGCCTACTCACCCCAAACCCACAACTGCCGAACCGCCATCAACGGCATCGAATCCAAGGCCCACCTTTATTCCGTCATCCCATCCGACCCCGTTGGAGCCCGCCTCATTTTCTTCGTCTCAACCAGCAACATCAGTTTTCGCCACGCCAACGCCCTACGAACCCACAACTGTCAGACCATCATCAAAGCCAACAACGTCAAGGCCCACCTCCATTCTGTCACCGCAGCAGACCACATCAGACCCCACCTCAGTTGAGTCGTCTCAACCAACAGCAGCAGTGTTGTTTGTGGTTGCCACTCTTACTCTGCTTATATTTAACACGGCCCTTGCTTTTCGTAGGGGCCTACTATAGAGAAGGGAATATGGAGAAGACTTGATCTCTAGATCTATTCCCGAACGGCCTACGATCGAAAGGAGGAGGAATTGTCGCCTGTTCAAGTTCGAACAACGAGTTCAGTCTGATGAATTGTAGTCATGAGAGAAATTATGGTCCGTTCAAAACAAAAGTACCTACCAAGGTGGTATGATGGCGTGGTGGCATCCTGTTGTAAATGGGCAGGTCAATTTTAAGAGAAATGGCTAGTTACATGATGATTTTACATGCCTTTCCTTCAACAAGTCGACACTAATGATATGCTTGCTATGATTATTATGAATGATGGGCGCAAGTCTAGAATCACTCCCCAGTTTAAGACCTGCGTATCTCCTTGTCCCTCAGGAAACACATTTTGTCCTCATCCGTTTCGACATTCCGGTAGATCTCTCCGAACTTCGAACTTTGCTTTGGATTTGGCGGCCTTGACGTCTTTCCTTGTGGCGTTGGAGTGTACCATTAGACCCCGTCCCCTCGTCCCATCGAGCAATCGTACTTATCGATGTGGGCTCATTTTTTTGTGGGACATAAAAAGTATAAAGTCTTGTCTTGACAAAAAATGACCAAATATGTGACTCCCTTTCAAACAATTCCTCTACTTTACGCATTAGTTGTCGGCTTTTCATTCCCACAACAAAGCGGCATGTCGTACACACATAATCTTGATTGGCACGTTCGTTGCCACGGCCGTCTGTCGTGAGGACCATACTATGGTCCGTTCTGGCCATGACATTTGCTCTCTTTCTCTAACCAAGTCTTATCATTTTTATCCTTGCTCGATAGGACGATGACCTCTTCCCGCGCCACCGGTGTTGTTGGAACGGCGACGCAGACCAAGACGCATCCCTTGACCACATCGGTCGTCATGATGATCCTGCCCTTTTTCCTGCCCCTCCTCCTCGTCGTCCGCGCTGCATCCGCCCAGGACGTCATCGTGATCGGAGCCGGCGTTAGCGGCCTCAATGCCGCATACGAGCTTTGTAGTCGTAATTATTCGGTCACCGTCCTCGAGAGCCGTAATCGCACTGGAGGGCGCGTTTCCACCGTGACCATCGGGGCGGGGACCGAGGCCATTAAGGCGGAGGCCGGCGCTGGTTGGCTGCATGGGGCAAGTAAGTCATAAGCTCCACTTGCGTATAAGATAGGTTGTTTCTGGCTGGGGGTGCCATAGCTCAATTACGCGATCAGAAGTCGGGGATTTCTCTGTTATGCATCGCATCCCAATGCACTTATCCCATTTCCCCCCTCCCCTCCCTTCTCAGCGTCCAACTCGGTCCGTCAATGGTGCGACGTTCAGGGCATCGCCCACATTGTGACGGATGACAACTCCGGTGAGATGTGGACGAAGAGACCGACAGATATCAAGGCCGTAGAGTCCTCTGCTTCGCTGTGGACTAAGCGGGAGGCCGGAGTCGGCACTTTCATGGATGGTGTGGTGCTACTCTTGGTCGTGGTCGGATACCGACACATTGTTCGCTAAAAATTCAAGCATGGATGACGGGGACGGGGGCGACGTACACTATTCAGGAAAAGAATGCCATCTACGTCGGACTAGCGAGCGAGGTCGCGGACATGGAGAGGGGCGCGACCATGGCCCGCCTCGGTGAGAACTTCGACGAGGGCAAGGCCATGTTCGGGAGCGAGAACATCCTCCCGTATGGCTACTCGAACGTTACCGACAAGCTCGCGACTATGATATCTGCGTTTCCCAAATGCTCGATACGAATCAACATGAAGGTCGTCAAGGTCAAGACGGCGGTGGTCAACTCGATTCATAACGTAACTGTCTGTTATCTTCTCAAGAGAATTGGGATCCGGTTGAACAGGCAAGGGTGGAAGTGAAGGGCGTCCCCTGTTGT
>JALLBA010000495.1:0-19138 GCA_036939675.1 Cyclostephanos invisitatus
CCCCCCCAAGCCCAATGCGTGTTTTATTCCGAAGTGGGGAAACCCTTGCATTTTTATTTTCAGACTATCAAATGCAGAAATGGAGTGGAAATAGAAAGCTCACCTACCCCATCCCCAGAGTAGGGGGTATCCTAATGATGGGGAGAGAAACGACGACGACGATGGCACGACTACTCCGAAGACCGCGGTCCCGATCATGGGTGTGCGATCGCTCATTTTCAAGATGGCCATGCGGCATGCCTATGGCGATACGATACTGGAATGGGTGTGGACGACGAATTCGAACGCAACGAACGCGAACGCGACGGCGGCAAAGAGGGACGGTATTGCCGACGGCAGCATCGGCAATGGCGACGGTCGCGATGGTGATGGATCGAACGACGAGGACGACGCAGTGGCGCTTCTCAATGGTTCGGCATTCAAAATACTCGATGCCGCAAATCAATTCGGTATCATTGGATTGAAGATACTCGCCGAGACACGAATAATCGAACGCATCGGCATAAATGCACTTACCTTCTCGGATCTGATACTGTACGCCGATGCGAGGGATTGCGCCTTGTCAAGGAATGCTGCATCGATTATGTCGCATATCATCCGACGGAGGTACGAAGGCAGGAGGCATACATTAGGGTTCGGGAGAGCGCGGGGATACTCAACGAGCTGATGGACACGTTATTGAGCAGGCCTGTATTGCGATGCGTTGCAGACAAGGATGACGTCGACTACGAAGAGGATTTTGTTTTTACTCTGCATTTATGTGATGTGTGCAAAACACACCTGTCCATCAATTTTTGGTGTGCACTAGAGAGGTATATTTGCATCCAATGCCACGCAGTTGAGTCGCAGGTGTCACCCCCATCTCTTTCAGATCTGCAACCGAGAATGACTTCCTTTTCTTTGCAATGCCCTCTTCGAATATAATACTGTTTATTTTGGGAGGCCATGCCTTGTTTGGCCACTGTCTGTGATACTCACCGGTCTTGTCATAAATATCAATATAGTGGGTCGATTCCGAGTCTTCAAATAACTTCTTCAATCTTTTCTTAGCTGGATTCTCTGTAACGAAATTATGTTTCCCCTGTGCAACTAATTTGTTTGCTCTCTCAATTAGATTCTGACGATTACGTTCGATCAACTCCGGCTGTTGAAAAGGATGCTGACCAATTGCACTCAAGTCAAGGAGACGATCACGATTACGTTCAATCAACTCCGGCTGTTGCCAAGGATGCTGACCAATCGCACTCAAGTCAAGGAGACGATCACGATGACGTTTAATCGACTCCGGCTGTTGCCAAGGATGCTGACCAATATCACTCAAGTCAAGGAGACGATCACGATTACGTTCGATAAACTCCGGCTGTTGAAAAGGATGCTGACCAATCGCACTCAATTCAAGGAGATGATCATGATGACGTTCGATAAACTCCGGCTGTTGAAAAGGATGCTGACCAATCGCACTCAAGTCAAGGAGACGTTCACGATTACGTTCGATAAACTCCGGCTGTTGCCAAGGATGCTGACCAATCGCACTCAAGTCAAGGAGACGCTCGCTGTTTCTTTTGTTTTTTTCAAGAGAAGCTAGTTTCATCAGTTCGAATGACTGTGTACCCCCGACACCATTGATAATATTAGCAGCTTCTTGGCATGAATCAGAATTGCCAAAGAAGGAACGTATCAATGTATAAATCTCATCCCAAATAATAGCATAGCCAGGTGTATTTGCGTTGCGATACTTTGGATTCAGTAGAGCCTCTGGGTGGCAGCATGTGATATACTTCTTCTCATCATTGGTTGCCGAGATGAACTTCCCATTGTTATCGGCTAGATATAGGTTAAAATTAGCGTCGCCACCAAATAGGGAGATGACTTGGTTCTTCACTGCAATCGAACAAAGCTGAACCTTGTTCGTCACGTTGAATACGGTGACCAAAAAATGGAAATACGAATCCATTATCTCATGGACGTCATCATTGCTAAAGATATCAGCCTGTGATCCATTATACGGGAATGCGTATGGAGAGAAATTGAGCTTCACGCATCGTTCTTCGTAATCGTCCTTTCCTACCGATTGGCGAACGAGCTGCCAGCAAGTTGATCTTAGATCTCCGTTCGATCGTGCCGCAGTAGCGGGATGTAGATCATTGCTTACTGAATTGGACAACTGTGTTGGCATATAATGCATGAGGAGGGTAAGAATCCCTTTGTTGTCAAGATTCCATTGATCCGACCAGGGAAGACTCGGTGGCACCAATCGTAATGTCGATCCGTTGACAGTCTGCTTCCCATCAAAGACAGGGATGAAGTTAAGCCACGACTTCCAAATGTCCACCAGAGCGGGGTGGTATTTCCCCTCTTCTTCCCAATTATGTGGAGCTTTGCTGTTCATGTTTGCGATATCGTTTACAGGCGGCCAATGAGTTCTTGTTTGTTTGGTTGTTGGTTTTAATTCTTATTTGGGGAATTAAAAAAAAGATACCAGGAGGATACCAGACCCTCGAAAGCGCGTCGTCGTCGGGGTCCTCGATGTGATTGTTCTTACCGGCATCGTAGCATCCGAATCCCAATTCATTTTCGCAGACGCTTATTATACTCTCGCAACTATCGACGGATAGACAATTTTGCAATACGAACCGTCGGAACACTTGCGGCGATAGCATTTAGCCTCTCGATTCGACTTTCTTCCGCCTTGGCAGCTTCCTCCTTGGTCATCCTTTGAGCAAGATTTTTATGTCTATTCGTGCTTTCCTGAAATTCGAACGTGTTTGGTTTGTGTGCTGTCTCCTCCGGCTCTCAATCTCATCGGCGAAGTCATCCTTTAGTCTCGCGTTGCAATTTTCTTGTTCAACTCCTGATGTGATGTTTCAACATAGCGTGTGTTGTCTCTAGCACTCTGAGTGCGCGTTTCAGCTCGTTCTGGTAATCATCGCCGACCTTCTTCGCTGTCGCTTGCACCTGTCTTTCGGCCTCGCTCTTTTGGGACTCCTCGCGTTCATGTCGCAGCGTCATCAATTTTAGCTTTAATCCCTTTCGCCTTAAGTTTGTTCCTATGCCAGCTTTGGTCGTCTGGAATCTAGCAAGGAATAATTCTCGAAGACGCTCGACCTCCTCGAGACCATCTTTCTCAATTGCGTGGCACTTTTTTTCTCGATCTGCTAACTTCTGCTGATTTGGATCACAATCTGTGGGCGCCTCTTCAAACTTAATACTCAAACAGTGTTGGAGGTCATCTATATCTCCACCATCGTCAGTATGATCGTTCTCTTGCAGAAGAGAACGGAGAGAGTCGAGTGCACTTGCTAGTGGAACTGGTAGCAAATGTGGGAATTCATCTTTTAGACTGTGTGATAAAGTCAGCATTGCACGTCGTCTGTGCTCACTAGCATCGCTGGACTGTTTAGCAAAACTTTCATCAACCTCTTCAATCGACGTTACTAGAGCGTCTCTCGTGTATAACAGCGTTTTAGCGCAGAGTGCATGATAGTCTATCGATTCGCCTCCTGCGTTGATTTGCTTGCCAACGCTTGCGATAAGATGTCTCACTTCAGATATACCGGGCATGATATCGTTATCTTTGCAGGAGTAATCACGAGCAGGCTTTTGTATCACCGACATGGCCGATCTTAATTCATCAGCTCTGGTGCTATGGTCAATGTCGCAGATTTTCAAATGACCCCCATAATCCTTCTCCTTCTGCATCAACTCCAATACGTTCGAGCAAGCTTGAAGTATTTGCTTCGTCGCGACCACCTCTGCGTCATTCATCAGTATTCCGCTGTGAATCCAGTCATAATAGTCATGATCATGTTTTGACTTATCTTTCAGTTTCTTTTGGAAGTTGGCAATCTTCGAATGCAAACCCGAGACCAACGGGTCGTCTTCCTCAAACGCGGATAGAGCTGTTCGATGTTTGGAAGAGCTCATTTACGATTTTGGGCCGCGGACGGCGACGGCCTCTCCTCGATCCCCGCCTTCCGAAAGACGGTCGTCGATGACTACGGCGACGATCCTAAAGAAAATGATTAAACCTAAAGTCGTCTCGAGGGTTTCGCGGACTTTAAATTTGAACCTTCACCATCATGGCGTCCGAACTTGACCAATCGACCTACTTCGATGCAGAGGACGAGCCCCTCGACCTGCTCAGGCGCAGCGATTTAATCGACTGCGTGGACTTCCTCCCCGATGACGACGACGACGAGGGGGACGACTCATGCGTTCAGAAGATACTCAAATACCATATGGAAAGTAATACCATATGTTAGGAGACTGATATTTGGAAGTAGTGCACGCAGTCGCAACGGTACGCAGGGGTAGAGTGCTCACTGGAGGACGCTTCCATCCTGATAAGAGCTCATTGTTAAGATAGACTACGTCTAAATTCACTGAATCTATCTTGACGTTACTAGAGCTAGAAATAAGATAGAATCGCCATCACTTTACTTGTTATTACTTTACTTTTATTCTTTAAAAGAGAGCGAGCGAGAAGAGAGCGAGCGAAGGTGGTTATCAACGGCATTGGTGAACAGTTCACATCTTATAGGCATTTCCAACTCGTAAAACGGATCCTTCTACATTGATGGGGGTCGTGGATGAAAAACGAATATTATGCATGAGAAATTATCAGTGTCACATGCTGCGTTTCGCAGTTTCAACACCTTAAACGTCTTTCTTACCAAGGCACAATCTGAATATAGGACGTATATTTCACGCAGCACCGCATCTATTCCGGAAGTTCCTGGCTCGGCGCTACGTTAGATTTTTCGTGTAGTATTGAAACATTTGGAAAGCACATAGATGGATGATAAGATAAGATCAGAGAGAACAATACTTTTTGATGATCAATCGACTTTTGCATTAACAACCAGACACTAATTAGATCTCACGTGAGCACAAATTTGATCCCCGTCCTGGTTTGCAAGCACTTCAGAATTATCCCCCTCCCTTCAATTTGCTCGATTCCATCATCGGCACCCGCTATTTTTGAAACGAACGAAACCAAAGCGTCACGGCGGCGATAACATATTAGTCGTGCATCAATCATTGAAACATCTCATATGTATGACGGCGATACAATGCGGAAAACTTGATTGTGCCCGCTCACCTGAATTCTTGTTCCCCGGTAACTTCACGGGAGAGGCCTCCGCGGCGATGGCATACAACGAATGAAACGTCGAGCCAATACGGAGCCATTCGTTGGTGCTAATCTTGGGCGCCGTCGGCCCAAGGGGACGATGGAGGATCAGACCTCCAGATTTGTTCACGATGAATAGGTGTAGGAAGCCCATCCCGACAAGGCTGCGGTGAGCGGGAGAGAGTTGAGAGTGCGACGAGGCGAGGCAGGATAAGGAAGGAGAGCGAGGCCCGAGGCCAGGATAGAGAAAATAAAGTGAAGGTGGAAGAGAGGGGTTTTCAAGACATTATTTAACTACAGTATGTACATAAGTTACTTCAGTACCTACTTACTTACTTACGTTTATCTTTCCGAGGAAGTCCAAAGCCCGAGCGAATAGAAGTCAGAGTCAGTGAAAATGGAGGATGACATTCCAGCGGCCCTATTGGCCATCGATGCGGCCGCGATCGTCTCTGAAACGGACGCAGTCCATTCGCATTCCTCCGGCGACGAAGACGAAGGCTGGCTTTCGAGTCGTCACCACCGTGCCAGGCGATGCCTCGTCGCTGCGCAATCGACATCGACAATCCATGAATCCTCTCGTCGTGACGACGATGACGACGAAGACGACGATGGCGATGCAGACATGAACGATGAGGCCGAACTTCCGGATAATTTGTACTGCGAAAATATGGATGACGAGGACGAGGCATGGGTCTACAAGCACATGCGAAGTGGGAGCGAAGAATTGGTGCGTGTGCGACAGCAGCTGCGGAACGATCCCGCGAACGCCAACGACGATCGGGCGGATGGCGCGAAGAATGACGATCAGCGCAATCCGAAGAAAATTAAGGGATTTACGACTCGTGCCGCTGGACAGGCTGATGTCAACCGAGAGTCATCAACTAGTCAGCAGACAGATAATGTGGGTGCCCAATCAAACGTGAGAAATCCAAAGAGTGAAAAATCGGGTAGGGATGATGGGCAAGAATCATCTGGCGAAGGAGAGACTTCAATCAGCCATAATCCCAACCTGAAGAAAGCCCTACTTCTGAAGCCTCGCACGTCTGACGCCATACTATCTTGTCCGCGTTGTTTTAACACTGTGTGTATGGATTGCCAACAACACGAAAGATATGCCAACCAGTTCAGGGCGATGTTCGTCATGAATATTGGTGTCGATTGGAATAAAAGAATGCTATACGACGATGCAGTCGGGGGGCTAAAAATTGTTGACTCAACTTCAATTGCGGGGACCACAGGGGGGAGGATAGAATTGGAAGAAAATGAAGGCAATTATGTAACTGCTCCGGCTAGGATCCCCCACGAGGACATACATGATCACACTGCATCTTTATCATCCAACGATGATGAAAGCACGGCACTGTATTATTCCGTACATTGCAGTTATTGCCAATGGGAGGTGGCAGCATTAGATATGACGGACGAGGTTTACTACTTCTATGGCTGCATTGCATCTGCTTGAGCGAACCCTTTCCAGCGAGAGTTGGCGAGGTAAAACAAAAAAAATATTGAGGGCGCAGCTGCTCCCGGCTCAAAACGTAGCTAGAATTGATTCCTCTGTTAGAAGAGACGTCGTAGACTCCTTTAGGAGTATCACTTTTTCACCCCGCCCCCGCCCCGACCCACTCCCCATGTCCACCAACTCTCTCTCTACGAAGCCGCGACATACCATCACAGCCAGTACATAGGCATCCTTAGCCCGCCCATCCCTTCTAAACTCATAAGTCTAAACATGACGCATGTTTTAGTCATTATAACTTTGACGCTGGCCCTGACGGCGAACTCGATCCTCGCGTTTTCATCTTTAGCAATACATGCTTCTAGCCGTCCATCGACGCAGCTTCGCTCGACATACGACAAAGAACGAATCAAAAAATCCGGGGCGGGAATAACGACCAAGATACCGGGTGATCTCTGCCTTTACGACCCGAACGAAGATGGGAAAATGCAGGGGTCGAACACGCTCTTCGATCGTATAGATAGAGGCGCATCGTTCGCACTCTCTGTCGCCGAGGAGACGCCACCATTGCACACTTTGGTAACGCTTCCACCGCCAGCTACCACTACCAAACAGACTTTGTCAACTAAACCAAACATATTTTCTACAAACCTAACGAAATTGCTCAAAGGAGAATTGGACGCTCGATTCAAGTGGGAGAGGTCCCAATATTGACATTTTGATCCATATGATTTTAGTGCTGAACATAGTATACCTTAGAGTGCATTTCGCAGATGCTTCTTTGGGGGGTATGTGAACAAGTCTATCGGCAAAGGACACTTTTGTGCTTGACAAGCTCCTGGCTTCTTGGCTATTGGATATGACTAAAACTACATTTAGAAGTGGATATTCTGAGATTGGTCCGTAGAAAAATTATTTTTTTGGATATCATCGTCTAGACACACCCTCAATATATAAGTTGATTAAATAGTATTACAATTACAACAAATTAGGACTCTAGTCGCGGTTCCTATAACGCTGAATAATGGTTACTACCTTTAGTCATACTGGTGGCCAGCTACCACAAATGTCTTTGTAAAAGTCTTCCTATACTCCTCCCAGGCGTCAATTTCATCATCATCGTGCACTTTCCTCAGATTTTCGAATTGGCACGCTGCTTGGTACTTTTTAAACTCAATGCGCCTTATTGGAGAGAGCCAGTGGATGCGATTCTGCGTTGAATACTCGACTAGCCTTGATGTCCAGTCTGGTCCTGGAGGTAAAGTCAAGACACTCGTTCGCCTCCACATTTTATTTGCTACGCTCTGGTTTTGAACGAGTACTTTTGGGTGCGAGCTAGCTCCGAGTGAGAGAGCCGCTCGCCTCCCCGTTCTTGCCATGCCTCGTTGTCCTATTGCACCGGCGGCCCGTTTTATCTTCTGTCCGGGTTGAGAAAACCATTTGATCTTGACTCTACTTGTCGCAGATCTTCTCAACTCAGCCAAAGCTTTATCTTCATCACCTTGATACTCTTTCCTCAGATCTTCTAAGTCCCATGCGTTTTTCTTTGAGCGAAACCCAAACCTTTTCGATGGAGGCAGCCAATAAGTAGTCGAGACGCTACTGCCGGCTACCTCCATTACTTGTCTACGTTTCCACCCTGGCCCGGGAAGAGATTGGTCGCCAGAACTCTTTCGTTGCAGCAAATTCTGTGGTGTCGCGTGACTAGTTTTCTGCAACTTCATAGCCTTCGAATCGAGCTTGTCTTGCTCTTTTCCACGTTTTCTTTTGCCTGGATCGACGCGAGGCTTATTGTGAAGATTTATTCTTGAGCGCATCAGCACTGGAGGGCTGGTCTCTTTTGGCTCGCCTCCCGCATCTGATCCTATAACGGAAGAATCGCTGTCGGACATCGATGAATCATCTCCCAGCTCGTCGACGTTGGGGTGTGTGATGTCTTGGGTTGACTTTTGTCGCTGTCTAGGTCCGCTTCTAATTGATTTTGCGCTCGATATGGGGCCCCCGATGTATTCTGATGCTAATAGATTTCGAAGAGACTTTGGCAGATTGTCATGGAGACGTTGAGGAAGATTGATCCTACCACCATGTTTCTGTATATCCATGGATTCTTTATACGCCCTTTTTGATAAGATGAGCAAACCAATAATAAATCGACGTTGATGCAATCGAACAAGTGGCAAAAATCCAACTATGCATAACTCACTTTGCGTAAGCAATAGCATCCTTGTTACACAGATCAACTGCACCCCGAGGTCCAGCCGTAGCCTTTTCGCATAACGACCATAGCTTGCCTACAAGCTGGGTAGCAGCCCGTTGTTGGGGGAAGTCGCTGTCAGTTCAAAATCGAAAAGGAGTGAGTATCATACTCCTATCAAGATCAAGAACACAAAAATCAAAAACACAAAAACACTTACAGCATTTTGTCCTGCGCCTTGCTCAGCCACTTGCTGTCTGAAGTTTTTGCAAATTTTGTCTCTTTGACCACACCCTTTTCGATCCCAGCTGGCAGTTCCAGCTTGGAGAGTTGTCGTCTTGCCTCTGATGTAAATTCATCACTGTTGTGAATCAAGCGTTCGAGTATGGTTTTATCCCACATAACAAAATAATCTACCAAATAGTCAAACGACCAACAGTAGCGGAATAAGAAAACGAATGCGATCGACTAAGAATTTGGGATGACAAAGTTTCCTTACCATCACCATCAAGATCACCGTCTGTCATTCACAGTAGAATGAGACAATACGATATCATTTTGTAAGGACTAGAATGACAAAAAAAATGATCTGGAAAAATCATACTTACCTGCAATCACATTTGGCAAAGGTGTTGATCCCTCCTTTGACCGAGGGAAAATGATGGTGCCAAATCTATAGCTACAGAGCATATTCCAATCATCCTCCCTCATCTCATTTGGTTTTCTTCCAATGACAGATACCAATTTTGCATCTGTGGGTTCCAAGCTTGGACTTCGAGAGAGGTACACCTTTGGGTGGACTTTACCAAACAGCGCACGCTTGTTGTTATTGTCTGCGGTATATCCAGAGATGAACACTGTTTTTGGTGGAAGGCACCCTGTCGGATCTATGCAACCCTTCAAGTGAGCTACAGCAATGAAGAAGGTGGATTTCATACCACGTGAGTAATGAGAGAGAACGTAAATGCCATGACAAATAGTCGACATACCGTGTTTCAAGTTCTTCGGATTTTTTTTTGCTAACCTTTTGTATGCACCAACATCTGATACTTTGACGCCGAACCCAATTAACATCCGTTGATACATGCCACTCAGCGTCTTGTGATCTTTCTCCATCCAACTCTTAGTTGTGGCTAGACTGGGATCTAAAAAGCGACCGAGTAGAGTATTTTCCTTACTAGGGAAGCTATTGTTGATGACAACTATCGCAAATTTGTCTGTGCAGGTCTCGCTGGGCGGGGCCTTTATCATGCTGCTCGGTAGCTGAATGCGAGAAATTCCTCGCTTTTTTAGTAGCATGCCCTTAGCAAAACCTATCGTCGGACCAATGATACGGACTTGAATTGAATCGCTGTTCTTCGCCTTAACCACATCGAAAAACTCCTCTGGACAGAAACCACAGCCTTGTATGATGTGAAATGGGGCATCCAAATACGAACGATATTAGGGTGGGGTCTATAAAACAAATTCTGGGTGCACAGATTAAATTCTTACCCTCATGACCTTCTTCGTCTATTATCTCGATACTAGATGCCTTGATTGTGACTATATTTTTAGCCTCCGCTTTGAGTTTCTCTGCAAGCATGGATATGTACATTGAATGAAGAGTTCAAAATGAGGCGACAAGGGGAAACATTAATTCTTACCAAGCCTGGCGATGACTTTCTCTGGTTTTAACTTGCCGAAACAGCAGAGTTTATCAAGCTCCTCCTGAAGGCCTAACTTATTGATGTACATCATTTCAATGGTTTTCGTTTGCGCAATTCGCATAAATCCACCCTTGCTGTCCATGTCCACTTTTGCAGAGGCCAGCCAGTATTTCTTGCCACGCTGCGTGGTATCACAAAAATTAATCAGGATGAAACGTCGATGAGGGCATACGCACATTCACATAGTTTATTTTCACTTACAAAAGTAATCATCTTCTTTGGGGGCTTTTTGTCGTCAAGATTTTTCTCGACACGAAGGGTTCGGCCTTTGAAGTAATCACCAAAGAAAGATCGCTTACTCGTCTGTTTGAGGCACACAATCTTGACTTCGCTACTGTTAAGGCCGTCATCATACAAAGTTGGGTTAGAGGAAAGTTGGGGTGGGCCGTCAAAAATATAGTCCTCTTCAAGCAACGAA
Organism: Cyclostephanos invisitatus; assembly: GCA_036939675.1. Classification (NCBI taxonomy): domain Eukaryota; phylum Bacillariophyta; class Thalassiosirophyceae; order Thalassiosirales; family Thalassiosiraceae; genus Cyclostephanos; species Cyclostephanos invisitatus. The sequence continues at coordinate 10,915 of JALLBA010000495.1, forward strand.
GGAGTTTGGCTACTGCGGCCTGGACTTATTTTGCTTTTTGATTTGATGCTAGCATTATATTGCTTCGTTGCTACCACACGACTAGTCTTCTGTGACTTATTTGCCCTGTTGAGTTCGTCTGACTCTTCTCTACGCTTTCTTTTGTCAGTTAAATCGACAAGAGGCTTCTCGGGAGAATTGAAACTTGGCATCTTCCGTGAAGGGGTGGTCTCGCTTGGCTTAGTTCTGGGTTGGTCATACTGATGTGGAGCAACGACAAATGTTTTACCAACATTATTCCTGTACTCCTTCCACGCTTTTACTTCATCATTTTCATGCTTTTCCCTCAGCTTTTCGAATTGGCATGCTGCTGTAAACATAATAAACTCAATATGCCTGATTGGAGAAACCCAATGAAACCTAGATCTTCCCGCATTATTCACACGTTTCGACGTCCAGTGAGGCCCTGGAGGATCTTTCCGAGGAGTCTCTCCTTGTTGCGCCTGAGCTATCCTGACCGCAAGTCTACCTCCGCCTATTTTCTCTCGAATGCGCTCGTCCAGATCAGATCGCTCTTCTGCTTCGGCTGTCGATTGTTCTTTCTCCTGACGATCAACCTCCAACAAGCCCCCGCCGTCCACCGATCTCGAGGCTGACTGTGATTCTGCAGCAGGAAGCTTCTCTGGAAGCTCTTTGTCTGCATACTTACGGACGGCATCATACCGCATTGGGTATGACCCTCCTGTGTCCAATGTCAGAATGAAGTAGCGTTCGGTTTCGTCTGAAAAATTGATTCTAGCTATTCGACCAGTGTAGAGGGTTTTGTCGGTACAGCCATTCCACCATATCCCAGGGACTTTTAGGCGAAGTCCAACAAGTGATTGGACCCATCTCTGGTCGATGGTAATAGGCTTATGAACACCTCTGTTTTTCACGGCTACTTTTATTTTCCTCCTCGAATTTGATAAGCGAGTTTTGGTTGAGACCCTCGTCATTCTTCTGGCTATCTTTTTCTTAATGCTCTTCTGCCCATCTGCCTCGGTCCATCGTGTCCCCTTTGAGCCAGCTCTGAGAGCCAGCTTTTCCGACGGCCTCCATGGACATAGAGGATTCCCAGGTGTTCTTAGGGAGGCTTTCTCGTGTGGAATAGTGCCGGGCTGGTCATATAGACGAGGAGAAACGACATATGTCGTACCGCCGAATTTCCTGTACTCGTCCCACGCTTGCACTTCATCATTTTCATTCTCCCTTCTCAGTTTTTCGAACTTGCACGCTGGTGCGTATCTTGTAAACTCGATATGCCTGGTTGGAGAGATCCAGTGAAGACTATTATACCCCTTCGACTCTTCGGCTCGTTTCGATATCCACCCTTCCCCTGGGAGAGGATTCCCACGAGAATTTTCTTGTTGCATCTCCGCCGTCCCAACCGTAAGTCCATCTCCATCTGTAAGTTCCTGATCGAGACTTAAATTCGCCAAATCTTCTTCTCCAGTCCATGTTTCCTCCTCTGGACGTGCAACCTCCCCTAGAGCTTCGTTGGCTTCCACTCCCACAGTCTCCACATGAGGTACCGGTATTGCCTGCACGTCCTCATCTTCGTTAGTCTCAATCGAGCCGGTAGGCTTTCCATCTGCTTGCCCTTGATCGATTGGACCCTTCTGCTCTTCTTTGCCACTTGATGCTTCCTCCGCAGAACATCCAACCTCCCTTATAGCATTGTTGGTTTCCGCCCCCCCAGTCTCCACTGCAGGAACCGGTGTCGCCTGCACGGACACCTCTCCGGCAGTTTCAACTGAGCGGTAAGTATCTTCGGCATATGGCTTTCCATATATTTGTCCTTCATGGTCGAGACTTGGATCCGCCTGCTCTTCTTTGTCACTTGTTGCTCCCTCCTCTGGGCGTTGAACCTCCCTTATAGCATCGTTGGCTTCCCCTCCTCCGGTCTCCATTTGAGGTACTGGTATCGCTTGCATGCACACCTCTCCAGCAGTCTCAGCCGAGCCGGTAGTATCTTCGGCATATGGCTTTCCATCTACTTGCCCGTGATCGAGACTTGGATCCGCCTGGTCTTCTTTGTCACGTGATGCTTCCTTCGAGGGACGTTCAACCTCCCTTAGAGCATCTTCGGCTTCCCCTCCCCCGGTCTCCACTTGAGGTACTAGAGTCTCCTCCACCAGAAATTTGTCCTCCTCTCCGGCCGTCTCGACCGAATCAGAAATATCATCTTCGGCGTATGGTTTACTCCTTGCTTCCTGGACAACACCGAAATCATTTTGAACTCCACGGTGCACCTCTACTTCATTGAACGAAGATTCACCTTCGACAATCGATGATTCTCCTCCCAATGCTTCGGGATCCGGGTTCATGATATGTTGTGTCGAGACTATCAATTCGTTCTTTGCCATTTCAACCTGAATGTGAGGATATGACCGCTCTTTTGAGTGATGTATTGCGCAGTAATTCAGATCCTACGTTTTATGGCATGAAGATTATGTTTGATGTTTGATATCGAGGGTGACGTTCTGCCCTTCTCATGTCAAACATCAAATCTTTTCAGCGCCAGCTGTTTGACATCAAAGCGCGTGGTGCTTTTATGCCACTTTCCCTCTCGATCGAGCGAAACAACACCTTGAGTGTCTATTATCACAACATCGTTCAACGCTATCAACGCTCTCACCCGAAGGACTCCTCTCCCCTATGACGACTTCTCAGGACTGTTTCCAAAATTTCGGCGAGAGTAAGATTTTTTGGCGGGAGGAAGCCTCCTGTCGTAGCCACAGAACTCTCTAGGTACTAAAACCTAAAACACCAGGAGGCGGCCAGCTGCCCACAAAAAACCATCATAAAAAGATACGATATCATAATTCGTAAGAGTACCATTGCAACGAACCAAGCATCATTTCAAGCACCATGATAACAAGACTGCTCTGCATCGGCGCCGCTGCGGTCACGCTCACCAAGGCGGCATTAGCGTTCACCCCATCGCCTCCCGATCTCATCAAAAAGGCCGGCTCGGGAGTGAGCATCAAATCTCCCGGCGATCTTTCCGTCTTCGATCCCAACGAGGCCGGGAAGTTGCAGGGCACGAACGACCTCGTACAACGAATCTCCAACGGCGCGTCCTACGCGATCCTCCCCCCCCAGAACATCGTCGATGCCCCCCCCGCCGGGGTGGAGATCAAGGACGCGCAGCACTTCCTCGAGCATCTCGATTCCAACGGCGAATTGCCGTTGAACTTTGCGAAGCCCCAGTCTCCCGTAATCGCCACGATACTCGGCAGGGCCAAGCTCATAAGCGACGATGCGCCGGGCGACATCGAGCACATCATCATGAAGCTCCCCGCCGGATTTCACTACGTCGAGGGTGAGATGAATTGAATTTTTGTTTACTCGAGATCTCCCCACGTATCGGTGCGCGCATGCGCAAGTATAAAAAAATGCATTCCCTATCACAGGCCGGCCGAGCCAATATATCTTATATACTCCATGCTCACGGTTGGCCCCTGTTTGAATGCGATAGTGAAGGTGTCGGCACTGAAAAGTGTCGATGAAATGAGCTCTTCGTTTAGAGCTTGGGAGGGACCACGCATTTGTGAACGTTGAACGATACCTCTTTCGTTTGATTACGTGGAATCTCCCCACATTTTTTTCCCCCCGAGGGCATCGTTTGTTCTGCCTGTTTTGGGATGTTGGTTGATGTTTTCTAGATGCAGTGACATCCGACCTAATGAAACTCACCTCCAACTATTTTTTGCTTGCGATGATCGGCGTTTTCTAGGACAATCTCTCAGCGTCATTCCCCCCGGCGTAGACGCTACGAGCGGTCGAAATCACAAGCCTCGACTGTACTCCATTGCCTCCACCCGATATGGCGATCTATTGGACGGCAATACCATCAGCCTATGCGTGAGACGCGCCGAATATTTCGATCCCGTCACCGGCCAGATGGATCCCGCGAAGAAGGGCGTATGCTCCAACTTCCTATGCGACGTCCGCCCCGGGGATGAAGTCTCGGTGGCGGGACCTGTGGGTAAGACGATGCTCCTGCCCAAGGATCCCACGACGGACGTTATCATGATCGCGACCGGAACTGGAATTGCCCCGTTCCGAGGATTCATGCATAGGTTGTTCATGGAAAATACGTTAGGTGCGTGACAGTATCCTATTGCTTTCGGGGTCGGAACATGACGAAGCGCCTTCATAACCGTTTTCCTCTTGCTCTATCTTTCCAGCGAGGCATATGTTCGGTGGCAGCGCCTGGCTGGTGTTGGGCGTGCCCGTCAGTGGTGGGCTGTTGTACAAGGAAGAGTTCGACTGCATGATGAGAAATGGTAAGTCTTATTTCAAATGCAATATTTCCGACATCGATCGTTTGCGACATTTTCTCACTCGAGTCTCGCATGGCCATTTCGCATCGTGCCTAACTCTGTCCGTAGCGTCCCCTGGCCAGCTTAAGATCGACTACGCCATATCCCGCGAAATGACCAACTCTATTGACGGTGGCAAACTCTACGTTCAACATGTCATCGCCCAAAATGGGAAGGAATTGTTCAATCGATTAGATTCCGGTGCACATGTTTACTTTTGCGGTTTGAAGGGAATGATGCCACCCATTCTGGAGACGTTAGAGGCCGTGGCTCAGACCCAGGGTGTAGTTTGGAGTGATAAATTGAGCGAACTCAAAAAGAATAATCAATGGCATGTTGAAGTTTATTAAGAGGCATAGTCGACGTCGTTTCTGTTACAGATTGAGTGTCCTATTCTTAAACCCTGAAAACTGTTATAAAAATTATTTCGTTTCTGATTCCTGCTTCGATGAAGACGTCATCCGAAATCGCGGAATAGAGCTGGCTTGGCAAGCAGCCGATGCAATCAAATCTTAATTATTACTTGTAACTCTCTCATTCGGTGCCTACGTCGCCGCCAACTTTATCTCCCTAGTTTTTTTCCTGAGCTCAGCCATTTCAAATAAGGAAAGAATTTGGGGTACACATCCGCAAGCGCAGATACGAGCATGCGGTATCACAGAGTTATTTGTTGCGCTCTTGTCATTGACTGCATTAGTGGCTCTCATACCTGGAGAATCAAGAGCAGGAGGATCTTTTTGTTTCAGTCTTAAGCGAGCTCCCACTGCAATATGATCACTAGGCCAGATATCACTGGGAATCAAATGCCCTAGACGAACCCCTGTAGGGTTCATTTCTCTAAACGACGTAGGAAGGGTAAGCTTACGCAATTGCTCGAATTGTTTCTCAGCAAAAAAAATGTAGTCCAGGGTTCCAGCAAATTCTTTTGTCACGTTCGTAAAAGGTAGTGATTCTCTAGCAGAGTCACCTAGCGCCATCACACTTCTGAGTTTAAAAGGGCTGCTCAGTTTATCTTCATTCAGCCACTTGACCACAGCTAATTCGTTAGTCTCACTCGTTAGCAAGTCTTGAGCCTCACGTTCTTTTGAAACATCGATGAATTCAAATGCTCCCATAAGATCCTGCCTGAGTCTATTCTTTTTGTCGGATGCAGTTTCATCCTTCAAGGCAACTCCACCCCGCAAACATATACGTAGTAGCTTAGTAGCTTGGTTAAATGAGCGAGAAGCCGAGCTAGATGGTCTTTCATCCCACCAATAACCCTGCAGACATTGTGAACATCGAAATACCTCAACTTCCTTCAAGTTGCAACCCACCATGCCAGGCGCATCGTGCTGTATAATACAGCTCTCTTCTCCTCGTCGGTTGATACCCGAGTAATCTCCCCGTTGCATAAAACACAGCGCGTCAGAAAAGTGCAAGGCGATAACTCGACACCATGAGTTCGGAGGACACGAGGTAGCGTTTGTTCTAAATAGGAAGTAGATTTTGGATCAAGTAGGTAGGCTCCGGGAGGGCAGTCCTTTCTGAGCAGAAGCTTATAGGATGTCGTGAGGAGCGCCCGTCGCTCGTTCTTGCAGTGATCGAATAAGGCACTAGGGGATCATGCCATGTGGTGAGCTCATCATTTGTAGTGAATATCGATGTAAACTCATCCGAAGTACTCACATTTTCCCACCGCTGGTGCGCTCTTTCTCTTCCGCTAATGTTTCCAACCTAGCATCAATCCCTAATAGTCGCAGCCATCTTCGAGGGAAAGAGAATAATATGAGCGCACTCTAGAGGAATACCTACGAGCATAAATGAAGATAAACCTCACCTTGTAAATCGATTCAATGTGTAGTCAAGCATGTACTTAACTGGCAATGGAGGCGTTGAGTGCTCATAATCTTGTGGAGTGTTGTGTTTCATAAGTCTGCGGATCAAAAGCGATGCATTAGAGTCGTCATCGGCAACCGTGATGTTGTCAGGATGCGATTCGGGAGGATCTATATCTGGAATGATCGTTTCCGATGGGTTGATATCGATCTTCGCCGTTTCCGAGAGCTGGTTTTGGTTGGTCGATTTCAAGTCGTCGTAATTCGCATCAACTACGGTTCCTACAGGGTCGACTTTTGCGTTTGTTGGTTCGGGGGTATCGCATCCGACTAATGTGTCCTTCTTGACTTCGAAATTCGCGCCCAACATCTCACAGTAAGTGGTGAAATCAGCGCTAAGTCCACTCATCATGTACCCACTTGTGGGAAAATCACTCGTCACGTGCCCACCTCTCCCATCGTTCTCATCGATTACCAGTGTCATGTCGGAGGTTGTCGTCGCGGCTGTCGTATCAATGAAGGCATCCTCGGAATACTCATTGTTGTCGTTGCTGACGTTTGTTAAATTTTCCGCTGTAGGTATGCCATCGTCGAAATGTCCCTTCTCACCATCCCTCCCCTCGGTCATACTGCCATCGTCGTTGTCATCCTCCTCCTCCGTGTAGATCTCCTCGCTGTCTCGATCCCAGAAGTATCGCCACGGCGCCACCGTCCTGGCATCCACGTGATGTTTCACGAATAACCTGTGCACGATGCTCCCCGGCTTCGAGTTGATGTCGCCGCAAATGATAATGGATGGTATGCCATGATTACAAGCCGACGTCGATGTCGACGTCGACATTCCTTCGTCCGCAGCAACCGTCGTCATCTTCTTCCCATATTCCATAATTGCGAATTTGTCGACGAAGTCCAACAGGTACTTCGCCTGACAAAGCTTCACGTACTCGTATCCGGGATGCCAATATAAATGCACCGAGACGACGATGATGGATTCCCCGGTACGCACGGACATGAGATGCGCCACGATCGCGCAATTCCGTCGAAGGAACGACCATACCATGCCCGTCATCTCGTGCGCTGGCATGCCGTTGGACCTGCCGCGGGATTTGACGTCGCCGCCACTCCCGCCGGCGGAGGAGGAGGAGGGGGGGGGGGTGTCATTCGTTCCCCCGTCGACGACGTCGTGTATACCGCCGGGCCCGCCACCATCGCTCCGACCAATCCCATCCTCCGCGTCGTCGCGCACATCGCGTCGTCGTTGGTTCATCAGCGTTGACAAATCATCGAATCTGATAACGTCGTGATTCATCAAAACGAATTTACTCGCATCGTATGCGATGGCACAGCAATCCTTGCGCTTGTCGTTCGGCGTTCGTATCACCTTATATCCCCACGATTCGAATGCCGGCAATATCGGATCGTCGTCCTCGACGAGGTCCAATTCCTGTAGGGCGAGTACGTCCCACCTGCGAGACAGCTCGTATTCGTCGTCATCGTATCCGTCGTCGTGCGCGGCATCATCGGCGGAGGCGCGGGAGGGTGGGGACGAGGTTGGACCGCAGAATCTCCTAAGGGTGTCCAATAATAGTTTACGTCTCCTGCACTTGTCGAATGCGACGTCGGCGTATTCCTTCGGCAGTCCGGGATGCGATCTCGGTGTCAGGTACGATTCCGCAAGTACGTTGAATGACGCGATGTTGAATTCCAATGGCGGCCGTTCGCCGTCGTCGTCGTCGTCGTCGTCGTTTCGGCGGACGCTTTTCACACCCCGAGATGCCGATTCATATGTAGTAGTAGTAGTAGTAGTAGTAGTAGTAGTAGTAGTATTCCCCGTTTGAGTTTGCGGACGACCGGCGTAGGGCGGCGGCTCCATTCGCATTCGTTCCACCCACGACGACGACATGACTAATTCTCTTTACACTCTTAACTTGGCTTTCCCCACTATGTCGTGTGCCGACGACCGACCGCCGCGATGGATTGGGCGGGGGCGGGTTAAGAGGAGGAATCTACCGTAGAGGCCGGGGTTTAAGCACCACTTCCCGCCAAATTTCTTTTGAATTC
>JALLBA010000496.1:0-17272 GCA_036939675.1 Cyclostephanos invisitatus
CATAAATAATCTAGGTATCGGTTACCATCAATACTGCTCTTCTTCATACCTAGATTGTATCATTGAATTGGTCCCCCATCGGCCATTGCCATCGCAGCTGTGCACGGACTCTGATGTGTCTTTGCAGGCACTGAGTTCCCCCAGCTTGCTGCTGCCAACGCAATTGTTTTGATCATCATCATCATCATCATCATCGCAATTCTCTACGGTCCCCACCCGGCCCCAAAAAATCCGCCTTCGCAGCCATGCAGATGCAGTAAGGTATGCCGCCGACCATGGTGGCAACGTGTTCAAACGCCCCATCTGCCTGCTGCTCTATGATGGCAGCATCGCTGACAATGCCACCAAGATTGTCCGCGTCCATGCAGAATTGGCTCACAAAGCCTGCTTTGATGACTACACCAGCTTTGAGGCGGCCGAGTGCGGGGCCGCCAAATTCCTCCGTGAAACTGTCAATTAGGTCTGGTACAATGACCTCAAGGATGCCAACACCTTCTACACGAAGGTGACGGCCCTTGCAATCATCTCCTTCCTTGATGCCAACAAGGGGGGGCTACATGTCATTGGCATGATCTCCCTTCGCACCAACATGCACCAGTACTACGTGCAGGCAGACGGCATCCCCCAGTACATCATCATGCTGGAAGATGCCCAAAAAAAGGCAAGGAGGGCTGGCATGCCCATCGCTTACATCAAACTTGTCATGATGGCCTCTGCGGCCATCCTTGCAGCCCAACACTTCCCACTCAAAGTCAATGATTGGGAGGGCCTACCCTCCAGCTCACGCACATGGGTGGTGTGGAAGGCGTCGTTCCGTCTCACCCACCTCAAGCGTCAGTGTCAGGTCTTGGCCTTGGGGAGGGGGGAACCTCTCGGTGGGGCTCACGGCGTGTTACCTGCGGTGGCGCCGGCAATCGGATGACTCAAGACGGCACTTGACAACCTTGCCCTCGCGGCAACCAACAACACTGCCATTCTCCAGCAGCTCACGGCTGCAACTCTGGCCCACACGGCCACCGTCAGAATGCTGAACCGCGACCAACAAGTAATTGGTGGATGCTGCAGCTCGGACGAGGGGGAGTTCGGTGGCGACTCCGGCGGCGACTCCGGCGGCAACTCCGGCGTCGACTCCGGCGGGGGGAGAGATCTCCAAAGACTCTACACTCCAGGAACTACTGCTGGATGTATGGCCATCGCATCAGCAGGGAGCACACCAGTGCATCCTGTGGCCACATGGCCACTGGCCACCATGACGACGCTACTGCCGTGAACACTTTCGGCAGCAGTGAGAAGGACAAGGGTTGGAATGCAGTGTGCACCCGATGGGGGGAGATGGCAAATCTAGTCTATTGCAACAATAATCCATTGCATAAAATGATTCTTATTTTGCTCTATCCACTAGTCCCGCTGGCAATCCCACCCAACTTCCGTCCTCCCACACTGGCATTGCCAATTATGGCGCCAGTGGATTCTACTTTGCACATGGCGCTCCTGTGGTGAACCTCAACCCGAAGGCTCCTACAGTCAGCATCCGAGCTGTGAACGGCCTTCCTGAGAGGTCTGTTGCTAGCGCGACCCTTGCCTCTGCCCCATCTCTTCCACCTGCAGTGATGCAGGGACATGTGATGCCCTCCTTCCCCCATACCCTCATTGGCTTGGGGCCCTTTGCCGACCTTGGCTGCCATATCATTTTCACCAAGATGGCACTGTCTGTCATGTATTAATAGCCCCCCCCCCCCAGAAAACTCTTCGCGATGGGTTGGTCAAGACCTCATACGAAGGATTTCATTCAATTATCTAAACCGGCTAATTGAATGAAATCATTTGGCGATGTTTTGGCATCTGTCTATTTGTAGATATCCTATTTGTATGACAAATAGAGCCTCCACATGTATGTTTATTTGTCATACAAATAGGAAATCTACAAATAGACAAACACGTGGAACTTCTGGTGCTGAAATTTATCTGTAAATCTCTAATAAATCGTACAAATTGGTGTTTTATAGTAGGTTTTTAAAGCTTCGCAGCAAGGAAAAAAAGGTCATTTGTTTATTTGTTTATCTGTAAAAATCCAACTTAGTCACAGCCTTAGGCGGGGGGGAGGGTGTGGTGAGCCTAAGCAGACTTGGATAGCCAAACGACCTCCTCTCTAGCAGCTGGAAGCCAAGTCCACACACACACACACAGTGTGATCCTTTAAGGGATAGTAATACGCTGATTGCGGCCAGACGAGCCCCGCCAAAAATTGACCCCCCTTTTCCCTCGTCGCGCCCAAATCAAAAAATGAAGACCACAGGAACAACATTCCGCCAACCGGTAGTACCACCCCGCCTCCGCTCCTCCTGATGAAAATGACGAAGAAGTCGACGAATAGGAGCAAGTCCTTCTTCCTCACCATCTTCGCATTCACTTTTCTGCTTACGGTGGTACAGAGATCCCCGACGCTCGTCGGCTCGAAACCGCTGGCATCGTCGTCGTCGACGAAGGACGATGCCGCTCCCGATTATAACAACAACGGCAACGGCAACAACTTCGGGACGTTGGTCGAATACACGCCCGTCAACGAGGGACGGACGTTGCAAAAGATCGTGAATTGGGGATTGTCCAAGATCGAGAATGTCGTGTACGGCGACGTTCGCATATCGGACCTGATCGATGCATTCGCCACGAAGTGTGATGCTGTATTCGCCATCATGGTCAGATCGGTTATGGAAATATCGCATTCGTACGAGAAGTTATTGGCGCTGGAAAATGAGCGATTGTCGAAATTCGATGTGGAATTCGTAGATTTGGTCAAATTGCGTAATAGGATCGAAAGGAAGTGCACGAGTGTGACGACCGTCGACGATCGATCGCTGTGCGTGGAAAGGGGCATGGACATACGCGGTAAGATAGACGATTTGAGGGGTAAGAGATCGAGGGCTATCGATGCGATAGCCAGGTATGAGGGCATGATCGAATGGTGCGCATCATACGGTAATTGGTTCTGCTGAACTTTGATGTATAATATCCAAGCACCTTTGGGGGGGAAAGGGGAGCGGGAGGGCGAGGGCGACCATCGTACACGGTGCGCTTGGGAATATTTCATTTTATGCAGAACGTTATATTTTCGGGTCTATTCGCCTTATTAATGTGAATTCGTGTCTTGGGCGGAACAATATAAAGGGGGGGGGACGAGGACGGCGCTGTTGGTGCATCGAGTGAGTCATCGCGATTGTGGAATGGCTTTTTCATCAATGCGTGTAGTTGGTTACGCATAACAATAATTTAGGTATTACACTTTTCTGGGCTCAATGTAGTAATAAAAGTTAGGTAAATCGTGCCACCTCTGCCCCGAACAAGGACCCTAAACTATCCCAAGGTGCTACCGATCTGCAATTGTCCCAACATCGTCATTATGACAACCTCACAACTTTATACTACTATGGCTTCGACCCAGTTTAGCTAAACAATTGCTATGGTGGTAATTTCATTTGTAGCACCACTTCCCACCGCAGCCACCCTCGCATTGGCCTTGATTCGCATTGCACCATGTTCCCCCCTGGACTAGACCGTCGCAGGTTGAGCTTGCGCCGGTGCCCAGTGGTCCCCTGTGAAAAGGTCACAAGTTAAATCATTGGGTTAGTTACCAAGCCTGTAATGTTCAATGATTCTATCCATATCTAACACTTACCAGTTGCAGTACCCAAGTAACCCAGTTGTAGTAGGGGGGGGGGTGGGAGGCGTACTCGGAGTCGTGGGTGATAAGGGCTTGCGAGTGGTCGGCTTCGGAGTCGTGGATGATACAGGCTTGCGAGTGGTCGGCTTGCTGGTGGGAGTGCTCGTGCTCGATATAAAGACGTTGTTCGCGCAAGTTGCCGGCATACTTGACTGGACGGCATACGGATGAGCACAATGCAAAGTCCTTAGTTCCTCAGGGCATGTCACCTCTTCATAGGTAACTGTTGGATTGTTCCATTTAAGCGAGAAAAAATTCTCGCAGCCCTGTGGAAGAACACAATGATGGACAAAACACATCAAGAGAATGAGAGGATGCGGTGGATCCACCAATTTCACATATTTAATCTGGAAAACATACCGTGCGGAGTACTGGGCTCTTGAATCGACTGCAATAGCAGTTGTTGACGTCACCATCCTTTATCAGCCAAGTTCCACATGCAGTGAAACCTAAAAGAGAGCAAGAATGTAGAAGCGACGGTAAGATTGGTTCTTTAACTGAAGAAATGTCGAATAGACCATGACAAACACTCAACCCTTCCATTCACATGAAAAAACATGAATCACTTACCAGCTATCTCGTCCGGTTCCCTCTGGGGGCACGTGTTAGAAAACGAAAACTCCAAAACATCGAAGCCTGGCGCAGCGATGTCGAAGTGGGGCCCCCGCCCGCACATGGGGTTCTCGTTGGGACAGAAGTTTGTCCCTTTTAATACCAGGGTAGTACTCACTCCGGAAAAACCGGGCACGTTACTAGTGCCCGTGACCTTCCAGCACTTGCCACATCCACTGGACATCCAATTGCCCCCTCCCAAACTCTCGGAGATAGCCGCCGTGCCATAGAATTTAGCTCCATAAGGGTTGTTAGAGGGCGCGGCGAACATCGCGTTGGAATGACACATAGACGGTTCAGATCCAGAGAGCCCAGTTCGAATATAACTACAGCCGCATGAACCACCAGAACAGTCCCAGTAGCGTGTAGTTGTTGCCGTTCGGGTTTGAGCTGAAGCTTTGGAGATAAATGAGGCTGCGCCAAAGAAGAAGATGAACGAAAACAACTTAGGCGCCATTTCTAACTTCTACTATTTAATGTTGGAGACAAGTGGAGTTCTTATTGCCCGATGAGCTATTTCGTCTGATATCCGATGTTGTGTTATGAGAGTTGTTTGGTAGACTGAATATTTGTGCATTCCACTTAAGTCCTGCTTCTCGTTGGTCTTGAGATGTGGATCCTGATCTTGCAGTGGGAGCCGCCCAAATTTTCCAGTTGATCTTGGCGGGCGACCCAGTTACGAGATCTGGGTGATTCCCAAGTCGGCCTGGATCATGCAGTTATTTTCTGCGCGCCGGACGCCGGGGCGCGCATGGTGATCTGGTTCAACGAGGACAAGGATACCGACTGGGCGGCCTTCGGCGGAAGCAATGGCGATGAGATTTACCGTAGTGGCCGCATCAGCTACAAGATCTACGGTTCCTACCACCTCACGGCCAAGATATAGATCACTGACACGCTGTTCTCCGGGCGCTAGCAAAATAGGAGGACAGAAATATTATTTCAACAAGTTGTCTTGTTTGGTCTTTCTCCAGAAATGAAGTAGCTGATATCGTTTGATCGGACCAGGTCGAAGGAGGAGACGAGAATGCGTTCGGGATTGAGAGAAATCTGGAGCAACATCATCTAATTATCCGTCACTACGATACTTGTTTTCGTAAGGCAAAGTTGGAGATATTGTGATCATCTGATGGGCAGTGCGAGGTTGACGCCTTGTGAAGCTTCATGTACTACCTAGCGTCACTGCTCTTAAGCTCTAAGCTCAAAATTAATATTTATTTGTGTGAGTATTATTTATCAGAGAATCGAGCTGACGACGCGCTTCAACTTTTCAAACTATTTCAATCAGTTCCATGAGTTGATATCTTATGTCAGCAAGTTCTCCCTCGAAAGGGCTTCGCGATTTGTACTATTCTTTTGATGCGACCGCATCAATGACATCTGCAAAGCGATTATTCACGTCTGAAAGTTGCTTCCGTGTCCCCTCAGGAAGCATCGGCGACTGCATCGCCCGGTAGGCTGCCCTTCGAAACAGACCAGCGCCGAACCTTCGCCCCAGCGACGGTACATTCGAGAGTTGCTCCAACACAAAATGTCTAGTTTCAGCGCTGTCTACTAAACTGCGCAGACCAGGCGTGAGATCTGGTACTGACGGAATTATGGAAGCTCCGTCACTCAAATTGTCAGCAAGTGCACCCCTCAAGCGGCTGTTCTCGAGCCGATCTCCCAACACTTCCTGAAGTTCGCTCGCGGTGGAGAGTATCCTCTCGTCTTCTGATGTGAGGAACAAAAGGTCGTCCACGAGCTTTGGGAAATCGGCGGGCGAATAAATCACGGCTCTTTTGATGTTATCAGGGAGGAGGGATGCGAGCTGCTCAGAACGATCCAAGGCATCCCTAGGAGCACGTAGAGTGCTGCTGACAATCTTCGCGAGGGCGCTATCAACCAAAACCTGTCGGAGCAAGGATCTAGTGGCGGCATCGCCCAGCTTGGCCGCCTCCTCGACCAAAATTTCCTGCAGTGTAGACCCCTCCTTGTCCAAGATCAGCTTAGCAAATTCTTTCGCGGCGGCGGTCCGGCCGAGTCCATCGCGGTCAACGGTGACAGTTGCGGCAGTATAGGATGCGAAGTTATCCGTCATCTCGATCAACTTCTTCGGCGAGAGGGAACTAGCCCTCGTCGCTTTAGCACCACTGACGCCGGCTTTAACAGCGGCGAGGCCAGGAGAATCACCGTAAGACATATCCGCAATAGAATCGGAGTCGGTCAAACCGAGCATTCCCCTAAGGGCGGATTTGGCCCTCGGACTCTTGTCCGTAAATAGCCTCCGAGCGAGGTACGGATAGCACTCTCTCACGATGGCATAGTTCTCGTCGATGCTAAGGCCGATCCCTTCGAGGGTCGAGAATGCACGCGCGACGTAAAGCACGTAGGGTGGCAACGCGAAGAGCTCGCGATTCCTCCTCGACATTTCCTCCATCACGTTCGTCACGCCCTTGACGTCAACCCCCTCGGATGCGAGCTGTTCCTCCATCCGCGTGAGCATTTCAGCGCGAGCGGCATCGCGGAGCTCCGTATCCGACAGGTCGGATCCGTATCTCTCCTTAAATTCCTCCTTCACGCGCTCCTGCAATGAAATATCACGAGGTTGAGTCAGAGGAAACATGCATAATTATCCACATCTACGCACACATATGAGGGGCGGGGACGGGGGGGCTAGGGCCATGCTCACCTGCATCTTCTTCGGTCCTCCTCCCTTGCTGAGCTGACGAAATGCGAACGATAGTCCCTCGGTGATGCCGCTGCTCTGCAGTCGTTCGAGACTGACGTTCTCCGGGCTAAAGCCGAGGTTGATGAAGTCCTGGGGAATGGAATCGTAGTCTTCCGAATTAATGTGCGCGATGAATTCCAAGAGGGCGTATTGCAAATCGTCCGGGACGGCGAGGGTCATACCCCAATCGAGGATGCAAAGCTTGCCTGCGAGGCGTGATGACAAGTTCAACATGCGACAGTAAGGGATCAGCTCGACGGCAATCATGAGAAAATGTAGATACGTGCACAATGCATAAATTCGCATTGTTGATTGTGCCAATCTCACCATCCGTCGTTCGTAGCAAGTTGCCTGTCGAGGGGGTTGGTGGGGAGCAGATGCGAGCGATGATGGGTTCCACGAGTACGTGAGCTGATGCGGTAAGCAAAAAGGAACAAAGGAGTATCGTATGGCTATCCCTCACCAGGATGAGGATCGCAATGGAGCACTCCTGTCGACGATGGGAAAGAGTTGACATGGGACGAGAGGGGGTGGGGGGGAGATGAGAGCGAATGAACAACAGAAAGTGGGGGGGGGGGGGGGGGGGGGATATATTGTAAGTCCGATTGTTTTCGTGATGAAGAAAAAAACAGCTCCCTCACTCCTCCTTCTCATCATCTCTTACCCGTATCCAACAGCATCGTAAGATACGCGTTGATCGCCACGCCGCACAGCCTCGGTACGTCCGTACTCGCATCCCTGTCCAATCTCGTACCCTCGACCCACTCGGTCACCAGTACCTTATCCCGCACCAAATCCAACACCACGTTCGGCGCGCATACCGCATCGAGTCCCCGTCGTCTCATCGCCATTTCGAATTGCACGGTATTCTCCGCCTCGAGGCGGTAATCCGTCTCGGCCACGAATCCGCGCCCCCACTCGTCCACGAGGGATATGCCCTGTTCGACGTCGCCGATTTCCGTCGGTCGGCCGTTGATGGCATTCTGCAACCTCGTCTGCAATGGCGTTAGCAGGCGCAGCACGTGCAGGTCCAACGCGATCTCGCCGAGTATGCCCGGACGCTGGACCTTCACGGCCACGTCCGTGCCGTTGATATCCCGTAATCTGCCGCGATAGACCTGCCCTATGGACGCGCTCGCGACAGGCACGTCCGATAAATACTCGAACGTCGAGTCCAATCCCCCCCCCCCGAGCTCCCTCGCCAGGACGATCCGGGCCAGATCGCTATCGAACGGCGGCACCGCATCCTGCAACCTACGCAATTCGAGCGCATATGCCTCTGGGACGATATCGGTGCGTATCGACAGCGCCTGCCCCAGCTTGATAAAAGTTGGGCCCAATTCCGTGCACAGCTTCAATGCCTCCTTCGCCCTGCGATTTTCGTTATTGCGCAATGCCGCGTACGTCTCGTCCTTGAACAATTTTCCCAATACGAGCCAATCGAAGAGTATCCCGGCATTGAACGCCGACGTCAGTGATGACAATCGCAATATCCTCTTGAGGACCATGAACGGACGACGTTTGTAGAATTCGTTCGCGGCGTTGGGATCGTAGGTATCCCTCCCAGGCGCGTAGGGCGCGTCGGAATAATCGTCGGGAGAATTTAGAAAGTAAGACATGAGGAACGACGCGAATACTATCCCCATCGAAATAACGTGCCAAGGCGTCAGCAGTGCCGATGACGACGATGCGAATAGCTCGTTCATCGCATCGACGAGCTGGGATGGCGTCGTCAGGATAGTCCCAGTCACGGCGACGAGGTTCTCGATGGCATTCCCGCCGACGTGGTCGTCGATGACGGAGGAGGAGGACGACGACGACGACGACGACGAAAGCGACGACGAGAAGGACGACGCGATCTCGCGATATGCGACGGACGCGTGTGCCAACGCATCGTCGAACGACGCTGGCAGCAGGGGGGGCAGGGCGCGCAGGCCGGTCGTCGTCGACGACGATAATGGGGCGGTGGAAACGATCGCGCCATGTCGATGCGAATGACTTCGACGGGACGATGATTGGAACGCGACGACGACGACGCCCCGATGACTCGACGATATTCCGGATGATAACATCGTGACCGCCGCCGTCGCGACGATTGCGAGGACTGATGGGTTGGGAGGACGTCTCATGGTAGGGTGTTGATTGTCGTCGTCCGTTATCGAGCCTATGATTATTATTTCGGTCGATCAGACGAACTAGACAAACTGTGCCACTGTTGTTTGTTCGACGTACGACGCACGCCTTAAACCTCCTTTCTGCTCTTTCAACATTGTAATTTCATCCCTCTCCCCCTCATTCATCTCTCTCCGTCGTCAGCGACCCTTGACTTGCACATCAGCGGCGTTAGCTGCGCTGGTGGTTGGTTTCTAGTTCCTTGTTTTTTTCTGTGAAAAAAAATACGATACGACACCCATCCCACCCGCGCGCGCCACGTCACAGTCGAAAAATGCGTATGTAGGTCGGGGCGGGGGACGATACGACCACCCAAAACAAGATTCGGTGGGAAGAAGAGGGGAACCGCGATCGTAGATATTGTGTATCGTAGGACTCCTCTACATAAATACTAACACCCCCCCACAATTCGCACCGGAGGTGCAGATTGGACTACTCATGCCATAACAGAAAGCCAAGGGTTGCCCCGAATGTCATCGTGAGTAGTGGGAACAAACAACCGCGCGGCATTAGCAGTCATGGGGGTCGTAAACGAGGGTCGGCACGAATTTCTCAACGTCCCGAAAAGTATTGCCGTATGTAGAAGGTGCATGTGGGTGTAGCGGAGAATACTTTGGAGGGATGTGGCCGAGTGACAAGTTGGCCTGCCGATGAAAAAGAACTTTTGTGAGGGCCTTTGTAAGATGGTCGGCGATATTAACCGATGTGTCAATCCGTTCTAGGTGGATCAGGTCACGCTCGACCCATTCACAGAGGGCAAAATATTTGATATCAATGTGGCGCTTATGCGCCGTGGGCTTCTGAGCATTGCCCATAGCCATGTAACTGTCGTTGTCTTCGTATGCAATGGTAGCGGCTTCTTGTGGGAGGTCCCATAGGATAGTACTGCGGAAAAAGAGAGACATTCGGCCGACGTCACAGGCTGCCATGAATTCTGCTTCGGTAGTGGAGAGGGCGACTGTTGGTTGGAATTTTGTTTTGTAGGGGATCATGCCGCCGGCAAGTTGAATGCAGATATCGCTGAATGAATGGTGGGTCTTGATGCAAGTTGCCCAGTCGGAATCGCCGTAGGCGACAGCGACCGAGGCTTCTTGGTTGGGTCGGGTGTCAAGAAGAGGTCTTTTGATT
The DNA here is from genome assembly GCA_036939675.1 of Cyclostephanos invisitatus. NCBI lineage: Eukaryota > Bacillariophyta > Thalassiosirophyceae > Thalassiosirales > Thalassiosiraceae > Cyclostephanos > Cyclostephanos invisitatus. The sequence continues at coordinate 10,341 of JALLBA010000496.1, forward strand.
ACTGGATGCAGTCATTCCGGGTAGTATGTATTATAGAGGTGGCAGATGGCGTGCTTGAGACAGTGAAAATGTGTTTCAGCGGGGACTGAATTAGATTGGGAGAGTTTAACACTGGCAAAGGCGAGGTTGGGGCGACAAGTAGTCAGGGCCTATATCAATTTTTGCCAACACCAGCACAAAATGTATGTTCTGGTCAGATTCAAGCTTTGCGATCACCATTGCATCATTCAACCCTGTAACACTATTAAAGCCTTTGATCCATTCCTTGTCACCTGTGGGGAGTGGAGTAGGGAGGTCATCCGTGATGTGCATCTTGCGTAACCATGTGTCAAGGTACTTACTGCAGAATTTGTCAACGTAGGTGTGGCAATCGATCTTAATATAATCCCGAGTTTGAACCACGTCGACGCTGTTGAACATGTCTAACAGGCCCTGGCATTTGATAGGCATCGTTAATTTCTTGTCAAGCATATCCAACAGAATATTGGTGGTCCGCTGGTCCGGTCCTGTGATCCCGAAGTCGTCAACCTGTCATTTGAATATGATACACTTGCCGCTGATTGTCCCAAAGTAAAGGCATGGCTCGTGCACTGTAGGAGTGAGCCCAAGTTCCCTCAGAATGGCATCCGCATGCTTTTCCCAGAGGCGTGGAGATTTGGGGTGTCCTTGCATCCTGGAGAGGACTGGTATGACATGGCCGGGAGGGATTGGGGGGGGCACTTCTTGTGTTGCTCCCACCACTCATTGAATGTGCGGTCAGGGCGGATGTAGAAACCATGTTTTGGTGGTGGGGCCTCAGTGAAGGCGTTAAACACATCAGAACCTTAAACGAAGAGGTTCTTCGCCACGGCAATGGTGTAGAATTGACGAGAGCTCATCGGGTTAATGCAGTTTGCATAGACCTTATCAAGGACTTTGACAGAACCCGACAGGCTGGATCTATCACAAACACAACAGGCCTTCTTGTGTCCATCGAGGGCCTTGATGTTGTAAGTCCACACAAGGTGGAACACCACAAAGTCTTTCTCCACTGCCATGGGTTCCCTGAAACAGCCCTGGTCAGAGTACTGATTGAGCTGTAGGTACTCAGAGTGCTGCCATTCCCCCAAGTCATCTTGTTGGAGGAGACGACCTCTGGTGAGGTGCATGACCCTTGTGGTGTAGTTTTGCATCGCCAGACTTGACTATGTCATAGCATCGGGTGCAGAAGAGGCAGAGCAGGGTCAATCAGGAGTTCCATTCGGTTATTCAATTGGTCATGTGTTAGCTGGGAAAATTGGCCAAAGCCCTCTTTGGACATGATGGGCACTCCTCTGTTTGAGATATCGGGGGAGACTTCAGGGTGTGAGAAAACAAGTGTGCAGTCCAAGACATGGTTACCAGACAGCGCAGCAAACGCCGCTTGGGCATCGGCAACAAAATGTACCAGCGTTCCCACGATAGAGAGAAGCCATGCTCCACATATTCTCGTCCACCCTTTGTCAACCTTTGCACCAGGGGTCCCTGGATCCATACTGGTGAGAACGAGGTGTCCATTCTTGGAGATAAATTGCAGTCCTGCTGTACGGTGTGTGACGAGGTTGCACTTTCGAAGATCCAAGCTTTCCTCGAACGATCGTCCATATGGGTCCGCTGACATATAAATGAGTTCCATATCACGTGGTCCAATTAGAAATTGAGATAAAACCTCTGCGGCAGCTCCTTGCCACTAAGCTGTTTTGTAGGGAGTTTAGTTCGGGAAGTCTTTGCTGTGACTGAGTTTGGAGCATTAGTGATGCGTAGTGGGAGTGGAGCGTAGAGAGCAAGGGAAGGTGGTGTAAGGGGAGCATTGGGGTTGGGTTTCATGGCGGAATAGGAGCAGGTTGATGGCCAGGGCACAGTGATATGCTCGATGGTGCCCTTCGGGATGAATTGGAGTAGTCCATGTGCCTAGACATTGTCTGTTTCAGCCTCAAGTCCAAGGTCGTATGAGCTGTGCAACAGGTGGTCAGCGTGGTAGGAGATACCAGGCTTCATCGAAGATGGCGTGAGCACAAGATTTACGATCCCGGATGTGAGGTCAAGGTACAAGATGTTCTTGTTAGTAGCGGTGTAGCCCAAAAAGATTCCCATGAAGTCGTGGTGGTTGAGCGTGCAGCAGCGTGCACCTGATTGCTTGACGCAGACTCATGAACCGAAGGTCTTAAAGTACTGGGCATAGGGCCGTCTGCTGTGCCAACCTTTGTATGGGATGCAGTTAGTGGCAGAGCTCACGAGGCGATTGTGGAGGTAGACAGAGTGGAGAAGAGCCACAGACCAGAACTTAGCTGGCAGACCAGATCCATAGAGTATGGTCTGGACCTTGACCACGAGAGTATCGTTGTACCGCTCTGCACCTCCGTTCTGAGAGGCACTGTCAGCACTAGTTGGTTTCACAACATGTCCACATTTGTCAAGCATAGTGGTGATGAAGGCGGTGCTACGACTGAGTTCTCCACCTTGGTTACAATGGATGATACCCTTCCCATTCCCAAAGTTACGGAGGAACACTGTGCATATCGCAATCAGTGGCTCCTTATTTTCCATAAGGAAGCCCCAGGTCCAGCGGGAGGCGCTGTCCACGACGCATCGGCTGGGACCGTAGCTGAGTCATTTGCCGGGATTGTTGTCCCTGTCGTCGTCCCCCCAACAGTCCCATTACATCACATCGTCCAAATGTGCTACCGTGATATCATGCTCTTTGGCATAGGCCCGGAGGACCTGGCAAGGAGGTGAGTCTGGGTTCCCAAGGCGTTCTTTCCAGCACGCAAGCCAGTCTCGTTCAATGGTATCCCGTACATATGCAGAGAGGTCCTTCTTCATATAACGCTCAAGGCAGATCATGGTGGCAAGCATGTCACAGTGTTTAGCAACATGGCCCACCAGCTTGCAGGCGTCACATTGGACATTTGGGAGGAAGGGGCAATGATTACGGTCCGGTCGCACGAGGCGGCCCTGGCCGTGGGGGTAGGGGGAGCGGTTCTCTGGCCGCTGGTGCCGAAGCGCACCCCACCGCGAGGGGGGGTCTGTGCGTCCCCGTGCATATCCCCCATGTTGCCACCGTATTATCCCCATGGACGGTCATCACGAGCATTCTGATCAAAGCAATTGATGATGGGAACATCCTGGATCAGAGACTGGCCGCCATCAATACGACGGATGTGGGGGGAGGCAATATCCCTGAGGAGACTCATCGCATTCTGATGGATGCTGGTTGCCAGTCCATGGAGGCGGAGATGCAAGGGGAGATATCCATAATCAAATTCACGATACATGTTGACCTGCACCTGCAAGGTAGTCACCGTGTCTGCGTAGTCTCTAAATTGGATAGACCGCAGGAAAATACCACTCCGAGTGCAGTCGTCGTAATGGAAATTCAGTTTTGCTTGCAGACGGAAGTAAAGCAAGTACGCCTGTGCAAAACGGAAGACATCCTCATAGTCGGCCCGAACTGGGAGCTGGATCGGGATGATAGGGTGGCTCAAAACCTGTAGGACTCCGGTCCCTGTCATGGAGGCATGAGAGTTTAGGAGTAGGCGTGAGATCTAGAGTATCTTACTCTACGTATATACTAACATAGCATTTCGAGTGGCTCTTTTTGCGCCTGCGGCCGGCAAAGCAGCAGCGAGATGTTCCCGACATATTCTCCAATGATGCCCTTGACTTCAATGGCAGAAGTCCGAGCTCATTGCGGCTATGAACATTGTTCGGCAATTTGTGAGAATGGGTGGTTTTTCTCGACATTATCATTGTGATATTGATGATGACGACATTGACACCGACGACAATAATTGACGATATTGACGGCGACAATGAGGATAGCGACGACACCGATGATTATTATGACGTCTATGACAAAGAAGATGACTGTTGCGATTACTACGATGTCTATTGAAGCTTATCATGTCACAACAACAACCATGGGATTATGACACCCTATATTGCCAATTCCTCCCTAATGATCTATCAATGCAATTTGATCCTACACTACAACCGTAATACGGAGCGTCAATGTACATACACACGTCCCCTACCCAGGCCGAATAAGAATGAGCTCATCGGCAATCGCGATTGACGCTTTTTTGTAGCATATTGTGTCAGTGAAGGCAATCGTTCCAAATGTTAGTTAGCGACGAGAATCTCTTTGTGGTTGGAAACAATCTGTCCATCTCCTGTCGAAGACAATGATGCATTGACCAAGATGAGATTCATTGAGAGAGTAAAAACACGAGTGTGTGAGAAATACAACGTGTTTTGGTGATTGTGGGGGACGTAATGTCCCTACACTGTCATAAAAGTAAGAGTGGCGGGAAAAGTGAAAGTCCGATCCGTATTTCCTATTGCGCAACTTTGGAGGGCTGTGGATGTATTGATTGTTTCTTGACATCATGCCAAATGAGATGTTACGCGTCCGTATCCCGCTTTGTACGAGAGCATCGGACGGGTGACTCACCAAGAGAATTAGGATAAGAGGTCGGATAGTATGGTAAACGCCGCTCATCAGCTTCAGTAGGAAATGACTTGTCGATCCTTGTTATCGTTGTGATAATTCGCCCACGGCCCACCGCTCTTGCTGTAAAAGTCCATGGGATACCCGACCTCCTCCTCGCTCCCTCCTCCTTCACTTCTTCCGCCTCGTCCCTGTTCTGCCTTCCCGGATCTCAACAGGGACGAATCGTCGACCTCCCCCAAGGCCACGAACAGCTCGTAAGGGCTCAAGACGGGGACGGAGAAGTGATGTCCCCAATCGACGCTCAGTCGAGGACACGCGATCTGAACCCAAGCACGTATACCGTCCTGTCCCGATGACATGGCGTCGAGTTTTTTGGGGAATATTTCGCTCAGCAGGACAATTATGGTGCGTATGCCACGCGAGCGCAAGAGGGATCGAACGCGTGACAGGATCGCGGGATTGCCCTGCCTACCGAGAGTGCCAAGTATTATGCCCATCGTGGGCGGCGGTCGTCGCTGTTGGGGGGGCGGGGAAGCTTGTGACGAGGGCTGCATGACACGGTCAGCTACGTCGTCGCCACACCCTGGGGGCGCGGACCCGCCGCCGCCGCCGCCGCCGCCGCCGCCGAACGAGTCTGCCCGATATTGACGATCATCGATATCGGTAGACAACGATATCCCAAGCAGTCGACGAGCCCCAACCACGGCGTCTCTCCGCAGACCCTTCATTTTCGACGTCTCATATCTCTCCTCGGTGAGAGTCTTCGAGTACGGATCGTATCGCAACGCCCTTAGGGTTGGATTGGACATCATTGCCGCTTCCAAGTGAAACCTCCCGTCCGCCACGAAGATCATGACGCGCTCCCTCCTCCTCATATCCCCCTCCTCCGATGCAACGATTATGACACCAAGGTCGTTTAGGGGCAATGCATCGGCACGATGACTCTCGTCGGCCCTAGATGATCTCGCGTCGTCGTCATTCCGTCCGATATCCTCCATCCTCGCCCTAGCCTCCCGTCTCTTCCTCCTCGACGATGACTCGGCGGCCAAGGCATCGAAGTCCAATTTCGCCAATCCCGACGGCGACGTGCATCCCAATACCTCACCGGGGCTCAGGGGCTTGGCCTGAGGAACGATCGATCGGAAACGAACGGCGCCTCCACGTCGTGGTAAATCGCCGTCATCCATCGCGTTGTCATCGTCGTAATCGTCGAGCATGCGAGCCGCCTCGACCACCGCCGATCGGAATTGGACGGTCCCCATAACGCAAGCCTCGACGACGAAGGGGAAGTCATCATCCGATGTCCCACCCTCGGTCCCGCACCTGCTAACACCCCCACCCCCATTCCTCCTCCTCCTCCTCTCCCCCTCCTCCCCCTCGAACGTCATCCTGACGCATTCGACCAGATGGCATGCGTCGACGGTGATTTCCACGAATACGTACAGACAGGGCAGGACGGTCCGATTCAGTGGCACGAGGCATGAGTGGCCGTAGTGTATCAGTAGGTCGCACCCCAGGGACTTGGCCGATAGGTCGTCGACGCAACACGCACCGTAGGTCACGTCCCCCAACACCGATAGCGAATTCAATCGACGCGGCATCCCCCCGCCCCCCGCATCGCCCTCGTCGTTTCCCCCCATCGTACCACGCGAGGCGCGGGGGGGTCGGAAGCGATGAGCGAACCTGACGAGTATGTCCCCGATGATCGACGCGTACATCGTCAATCCCTCCGGTAGCTGCAGTGCCACGTGAACGGCGTTCGACTTCTCGATGCGTGCTATGGTCTTCGGTATCTCGAACTCGTAATCGGACGGCAGGGACGTAGATATGGCGTGATGCAACGACGCGTTGTCGCGAATGTGGGACGGTATGCCATCGCCCACGCCGCGGCCGCCGCCCCCGTCTTCGTCGTCGTGGGCGGCACCGGCGGAGGAGGACGAGGAGGACGACGACGACGACGACGACCCCCCCCTCCTCCCTCCTCTTCGTCGTATTATCCTCCTCGGGACGACGACCTTCCCCTTGCAAGGTGGAGGGGATGAGACTTGATGCGGAGTATGAGGATCGTCCGAGGCGGCGGAACTGGCGATCATGATGATGATGTGATGTCTACCATAGCGATTCGCCGCGAATTCATTTTAGTTCGGTACATATTTACTCATGATATTGTGGTGTGGGAGTTGATGAGTGGTGATGGTGGGTTTGATTTTGGGGGGGGGGATGACTGACGTACGATGGCTTCTTCCCGCCCAACTTGTCTGCCTCATCTTACACTCTCCAGAATCTCCAAGTTGGTTGGGGCGTAACAAAGTGAGCTATATTGGGTGGTTGCCGAAATTGGTCCTGACGGTTTTTTCACAATTCCAGATTTGGTCCAGACTTGGTCCAGACTTGGTCCAGATCGAGGTACATGGCTGTCCAGATTCCAAAATCTGGACAGCATGTCCGGACATGCCGTCCA
>JALLBA010000497.1:0-17235 GCA_036939675.1 Cyclostephanos invisitatus
CAACTTCTGGTTGCTGTTGTTTATGAAGAGGTATGCCAAGTACTCTTGTTCGACAAGGTCACGGACACTCTTCTTTTCATCTTTGCTCAGGGTTTCATAATCACTGTATGACAACTCCGTACACTTGGCTTCAAGTAGGTCAGGAGTATAGTAGCATACTCCTGCCTGGCAAGCCACTTCCACCCTCATGGTGAACCGATCATAGTAGGTCGCATTTGGGACCTGATCAACTTGGCGGAATGATAAGATTGATAGCTGCTCGGCTATCAAAACCGCCGTCTTATATTGATTGCCTGATTTTTCAGAACAAACTTCTCAATCAATTTGAACAGCAGGATTGGGTCGAACGATTCACTAAACGTTGTCCATGTTGCATCCTGCTTCATCTTGTCAACCAGAACTTGAGTACACTGACCAAGTAGCAGCGAGTACAATTTCCCCCTGCTTTTCATCAGACCCTCAGTCGTCTCACGATGGCTGCACCAAGTGTTGCTGTGAGCCATCTTCTCATCTTTGGTGAGCTTCATTTCGACCTCATCCTTGAGACCAATCTCACACTTGAGAATCTGGTCATCCATCTCGTGCCTCTCTAAGGTTGCGATTATTGGGATCTTGTTTGATCTCTTCATCAAAAAGGGCGAACACATATGAAAGGGATGCACCATGACGGTCATTTTTATATCACAGAGAGTTATATTTTAGCCTCACCTGCGTCGATCGGAGCAACTGCAGCTGCCGGATCAGCGAAAGCCAACTGCACCATGATGCCCATGCCCGTCAGAAATGCTGCGGCGGAGCTCGACGCCTTCCTCCACCCATCAGCAACAACATTCCCATACTCATCATCGCGATTCAAGAAAGACAAGCCGATGGACACCCGTCGTCATTACTGCTGGACCAGCCAGGGATCCGCACTTTCATGTTGTTGATGAGGCGTTCGACGCCAACAATGAGGTTGACGACGATGCAGTCTCGATCTGTCATTGTGATCGCAAACGACCATGGCGGCGGCGATTCCGAGCACCCCCAATCCGGCACCATAATCCAAAATGTGCAGGTCGTGAGTGGTACTTTTGCCGCCTACGTCTCTGCCACCACGCGTAGTCATTGTCGTCGTTGTCACCCTGCGCTCCAGTCACCTCAGCTTCATGAATAGGAAGCTGTTGCCACCCCATCCCATGCAGAAGAACATGACGATATATTCCTGATCGCCCGTGCCAATAAACCTCACACGCAGTCACAATAGAACAAAAAATAACAACACGCAGAGGGGGGCATAAACAAAAATCCGATACCTGTAGGGCGGGCCAAATGTACCTCTCCAAGCCCCTCCGATGTCTGTTGGAGGGCAACGACTTCGTCGCATGGGATCGACATCAGCCACCGGCCGCAATCCAGATGAGGCGCCAACGACGATGCCAAGTCGGGGAGGGAGCAATGAGATGGTGGTGGTTGTGTGTATGTGACATGTTACCTTACATTTTTTGTGGCGCACTTGTGTTTGTCTCCGAAATGCCGCAAAATGCCGCAAAGAGCCGCAAAATGCCAAAAATGATCGCAAAATGCCGCAAATGATCGCTAATCGGCAATAAGTCTTCGCTCGGGACCAAATATTTAGGGGGGCATCGGTTGAAAATATATTCATTGTCCAAAATTGGGGCCTGTAAACATGTTTTCTGGTTTCTTCTTGAGTTAGTTTATTATCTGTGATCTGTGTCAGACTTGTCAATATTCTTATGCCATTTTTCGTTGATTTGATATTCTATTGTTTGAATAATGTGTGTCTATCTTTTTCTTTTTGCATTTGTGACTATGACACTCCATTTATTAGTACCACCGGGCGACGTCTTCACTATCGCAAAATTGCAACTCTTTTATCGTTGACAAGAAAAGGGCAGGGGGTTGCGTCCGGGCGCGGGCGCGCGGGGCCCTGGCAGTCGGGCGGTGTGCGAGGGTGGGTGCCTGTGGCGCGAAACCAGAGGGAAAATTCAAATCGCAGAAAATATTGATTCCTCCCCTTTGGAGAAAATTCTCTGCGAAACGAGGATATTTCCCATGATTAGGAATCAGTACAACTATACGACACGAGTCGTTTAACCACTGAATGAGCGACTAATGAGAAAGGGGACGGAAGGCAGGGAGAATTTTGTTGCACCCACCCCGCCCATCCTCGAAAAAACGGTCGTGCAAGAAAAATCAACATCACAACGAAATAAAAAATAAGAAGGAGTGCAATATTCAGGGAGCACAGGGTTCAAAAGAGACCCCCGCTCGACAAGATCTATGGGGGTCGGAGGAGAGAGGTGGCGGTGCGAGGAATAATCCGTTGGAGGCCCAGCTCTCTCCGTCTCCGAGACACGAATGACGAAAACGACGAAGATGACGATGGCAACGACTGCAATGCGTCGACGACGCGACCGGCCGTCCGGGCGACGGCGGCGACGATGCCCCGGACGACGGGTCGCTCGCCCAACCCTATCCCTCCTCCTCCTAGCATCGACATTCGGATGCGTCGTGGCCCTACTTGACGTCGTGAGCGTCGTCGTCGTGCCCGTCGACGTCGCCTCCGACAATTGTCCGGATCAAGAATACGTCAATTCCATCATAAATTCGAGCGATTCGGATAATAACGGCTTGATCGATCAGATCGAATTTGTGTACTTCGCGGACGCGTTGTCGGATGGATACTTGACGGACATGGGATGGTCGAATTCCTTCAACGACCTTCCGTTGAGCTTACGGGAGACGTATTTGGTACTGAGCTGTCTATGCGAATTATATCCCGGAAGTACCCCCGAGGACCTTAGGGGGGGGTGCTGTACCGCAGGCGACGTCGACGTGGGCATACGAACGGATGGTACGGATCCCGGTGATGTCGTAACGACGGAGGACGAATCGACGGGGATGTACCTCGGATACGTCTGCGGGATGATAAATCAGGCGCTGGATGCCGTCGGGGGGAATATAATCGTGATGCAACCGACGACGACACCGACGACGTCGCCGATATCGGTGGTCACGACCACGGCACCGATGGTGACGTCGATCGCGACGACATCACCGGTGGCATCGACGACTACGATCACCGGCAGTCCGACGTCGAGTCCCGTGACGAGATCGCCGACCTCAAGGCCGACGAGGTACCCGACGACGTCGAGTCCCACATCCAGAAACGTAAGATAGAATGAAAGGAGAGAAACATGGGAGGGAGGGGAGATACGGATGGGCATTTTTCAGTTTTCGCGTCCTTGACTTCACCCTCGTTCCTAATATTGCGTCTTCTCTCCACCTTATCGTTCCCTCCCCCCCCCCCCCCCCCCCCCCCCCCCCCCCCCCCCCCCCCCCCCACCCCAAATGCACGGTAATCATTATCACACACGAAAAAAAGCCGACCGGAATACCATCGTCATCGCCATCATCCGCCCCTCCCGTCGTGGTGCCACCGCCAACGACCATCTCGCCATCGGTCGGATCGGGATCGGTAACGACTACGTCATCCCCCACCGTCATCGGATCGAACGGTGGCGTCGTCGATGGGTCCCCATCGACTACTACCCCCACGTCATCGCCATTACTGTCGTCCGCGCCATCCGTGACGTCCTCCTCCTCGGTTACGTCGTCTCCGACGTCGTCGACTGGACCCACCCCCCCACCACCCCCCGTTGACATCCCAGTCCAATTCAACTTCGTGGCGAGCGTCGGGAATGAAAATATAACGGGTACGGACGTACTAGACGGCGAGACGAATCAGATTAAGAACATGTTGGAAAAGGAATTATTGGAGTTATGCGAAATCGTCATCGGGGAGGAGGAGTTCGATGCTGCCTCCTCCACCACGAATGGCACTGAGGTGACGTCGACGGCCTCGGATGAACCGAAGATGAGATCGATGAGGAGGACGTTGAGGAGGGTGGTGGGGGGTATGATGGGGAGGATGCTCGTCGTGGATAATTGCGTTTCAGCGACTGTCGATGACGTCGGAGATATCGGTGAGTAATTATGTCGACAGTGTATTAAAACGCCCGACGTTGATTATTTTTCTCGGGTGGCCTCCCTCATTGAAACAACATCTTTTCCTTCCTCCCCAAAATCCCCATCTTCCCGCAGATTGTCCATCACCGAGCGGCAATTCCACCCCCGAGGCGTGCCTCAACTTCACGAACACCATCGTCCTGCAATTGGTCAATGACACCGACCCGGAAGGGAAGGCGGAGGCTTTCGAAATTGCTGTCATCGACAAGATTGCCAACGGGTGGCTAGCCGATAACTTCGACTTGGGCGAGGCGTTGAACCCCCCGCCGTTGCCGAGTATGGCGCCCACCTTGTTAGAGGAGAGAAGTAACGCGGCGCGGGGTCTACCTACCGGTGCCGTCATTGGCATCGTGGTTGCGGCGATACTCGGATGCGCATTCCTGGCAACAATGTTCGTTTTCTCGCGCATGCCCAGGTTTACGACGGAGGGGGACAATCCGCCCGACGAGGGTGGGCGGAAGGGGCGGCAGCAGGTTCCCGCGGACATCGAACTTGCTAGGGATGGATTCGACGACCACTCAATCGCGGCGGGAGACGACATATCGCTGATGACGCCGGACGTATCCTACTCAAGCCAGGAGCACCTGCTGAGGGGACAACATTCGTCGACGGCGGATGTGACTCCGATGCCCGCGTTGGTAGAGAAAGGTCGGTCTGGGGACGAGGATGACAGCCTATTCTCGGACGGGGATCAACATCATAATATGAATACTACCACTTCCTCATTGGCTTCCATGGCTGCGATGTCGACCCTGGTTGTGTCAACCTCGCGGTCCCTCTCACCTGCCAGCATGGAAGATTATTCGCCACAAAAGGGATTGGACAGCGAATCGACCGACACGTGCGGCCTCCCTTCGTTCGATGTCGGAAGTGATGCGTCGGCGGCTGCTCCTACGTTGACCGCCCGCGCTGCAGGCATGGCTTCTCCAGTATCCGCTGCGGTAGGAGGCGCCACTTCAGGGGCTGGGGGATTGGGCGCCGGAGCGGCCGCAGCCATTGGCGTCGCCGGGGTCGGTGTCCTCGCCGCGGGCGCCTACATCGCGACCCGCCAGGGAAGCGATCGGAGCTGCGAGAGTCCGGGCAGCAAGGACTCCCGCGTGAGTCCTAGCAACAGCAAGGATTCTTCGGGCTCGTCGTCGAACAATCCCATGGATGATCTCGACGGCGCCATCGAGGCCGGGAACTGGGGACAAGTTGGAGCGATAGCGGCCATACTGGCGTCGAAGGGACACATCTCCCCCCCCGCGAAGAGGTTGACGTCGCGTAGTGCCGACAAGTCGCAAGATTCGTCGATGTACGAGACTTCTCTTGATCGAATGAGAGCGTCCGAAATCGACAAGCTTGTCGACAATGGCGATTGGCAGGGGGTGGTATTGGCCGCTGCCCGCTTCGAGGCCGACCAGACCTTCGACGGAGAATCCTATTCGGCATCGGCGTCGAATTCGTCCCGATGGACTGGAGGGTCTGGGACGTCCGCGTCCGCGAATACCCGCAGCATAGCCACAGGGGACTATTCCACGTCGAACGTACGGGGCCAAGAAGAAATCAGAGCGGAGGTCGAGGCCCTCGTCAGACGCGTCGTTCCCGAGGAGGCAGATAACATCAACGAGATGATGACTCAGTTCAAAGGCAGGGAAGAGGAGTTGGTCGAAACACTTCGTCGTATGCAGGAGAGGGCGATCGCCAGTAGAGCACGGTTGGCGGTGCAAAAGTCCGCGAAGCTCGAAGCTCGCATTAAGAAGGGCTCTCGAGGCGTTGGTGTGAGTTCGGGACAATCCGTCACCTCGGCCAGCAGCACCAAATCTGAATTGGAGCAGGCCATTGAGGCGGGGAACTGGCAGGCAGTTGGTGCGGCGGCCCAGAAGATGAGTGACTCTAGTGTTGGTGATCTCTCGGTAGGTGAGGTGGCACGTTTACGTGACGCTATATCGCAGTCACCCGCATTTGCTCGTCGGGGTAGGGGGGGCTCAGATGAGGACCAATTGGATCAATTGATCGAACAAGGCGATTGGCAGGGAGTTATCGCCGCCGCGAAGAGAGCAACAGAGGGGCCGGACATGGGCGAACAGGATGCTTTGGCACAGGCGAACATGTGGCAGGAAATTGCTGATCAATCGAAAGTAGAGGCACGACAAGGTACGAATTCCATGATTTTTGTAATCATGCAGCCTCATATTGATATCCCATTGAATATGCATACTCACACATGATCCCCCCCCCTCCCCCCATTTATACATGCGCAGGCCCTGCAGGTGCCGGAGATGCTGCAGCGTGGGCGATATCGCGTAGCCTCAATGCATTAAATACCGCGGAGGAGTCATCATCGCACGGGCGAACGATAGATGATATAGCCGATGATCAGGAGAGCGACGCGTCGCAGTATGAATCCAGCAGCTACGGAGACTCGGCTGGGAGATCCGAAGATTACCGGCGTGGCATATAGTGTTAACATTTCTGTTTTAATGAAATAATGTTTATTCTCTGAATGGGGCCTCAAGGAAACGTCATCACATCTCAATTTCATTTTTCAAGGTATTCAAATGCACACGATACTTATAGCCTTTTAAAAAATTACATTAGCTCCCATTCTCATCACAATAGCTTCTTAATTCGCATCGCTCCCTCAGTTCTCGAGTCCCCTTCGGTATCTAGCTCCCGGAATATTTCATAGGCGGCAGCAATATTGCAAGTTCAGCGCGAGAACGTGCACACGTAGAGAGACTCCTTCGCGCATCACTTTTCGACTAAGTTCAGCCGATCGATATCGGTAACCACATCCTCGATCGCAGTTTGTCCGCAAATGACCTCTCTCGATCGTTCGACGCCACACCCCTGTCCCCCACCCCGATGATACACGAGGACCGTCGGAAACGTCCGTATCGATAAATCCTTACACAGCCTAACGTTGCCGCTGTACTCGACCTCGCCGAAGCGAATATCGCCCCGCTTGATGACCGTCCCCGCCGCGTTCGTCCGGTCGCCCCTCATCGACGCGAGCTTGCGAAATTTGATCCCGAAGGCCCTGCATGCCTTGCAAAATGGGGCGTAGAACCTGGATCGAGAGCGGGGGGATGAGAAACATGACGCATTTTTAGCCGTAGTTTCCCGATATGTGCCAAAACGAATAGGGCGGTGGCGGTGGGCAAAAAATGGAGGCGGGCAGTTTGTCCAAGGAAATCCACGTTTGCCCCGGGGTAGGAGATCATGATGTATCATTCATGAGTACATCTTTATGATTTATACGATGTGCGCGGGGAACTCACTTTATCACGCACGGGCGATCGTCCCGTCTCAAGAAGTCATCGAGGTCATCCCGTCCGTCGATGACGTCGACATTCGTCCGTAGGTCCTCCTCGTCGTCGCTAAGGAGCTCGCGAAAGAGATGCAGCATCATGCTATTAGGAGAATGCGTGAAATAGTATGCCCCTATCCTCCGTCGTCCTTTCGTCACATCGTCGTTATAGTTGGCCGATGCACGATGCATAACGATGGGAGATCGCGAGGGGGAATACGAGCGCAGCACAAAGGAGTCGCATCCCGATGTTATGAATGATGACATCAATATCGCGAGGGCGCACGTTGTCGCGATAGTCGACGGGTCGTAGTGGGTTCGTCTACTAAGACGGGGCATGTTTTTGATCAGCCCCCCCCACCCCCGACCCTCGACAAATCGCTGAATATTACCCGCTACTACTGCGATAAGCCGTCTCGACTTACGGTTTTGTTTGTCCAGAATAATATTATTGTCGGTCGACTCCAAATGCACAATAGAGTTAAGATAATATATTCTTAAAATATTTGGAAGATCCTTCTGATAATTAAATATGATATAATAAAAAATTACATCAAAATTATAAAAAGTGAACTAGGTTTCATTAACACTAGTGTCAAGTTTTAGCGTCAAGAAAAAAAAAGAGCCCATCCCACAAGAAGTTTTGGCGCCACGGGAGCTATTTAGTACTATTTTTACGAGCGATCCCACTTGTGACCCATTATTGTGTTTTTTGTGTGTGACGTTGTTGCACGTGTTGCGTCATCTTCCCTTCATTCATTCCTATCTCCCGCGTCGTCACTCGTCACTTCTCTTTTCATACATCGCTCACTTTTATCATTGCCCAACACCTACCATGAGGAGCGCCATCGCTATCCTATCCGCCATTTGCATCCTCGCGTCCTCCGTGTTCGCGTTCGCCCCCCCTATCGCCACCCGCGTCGTCCCGGCGACGTCGACGCGAGGACGGGGGACCTCGTTCCCCGCCGCCTACGACTCGATCGTCGCTTCCCCCCCATCGTACTCCACATCCACCACCTCCCTCTCCGTCTTCGGGAAGCGCAAGACCGAGGCCCAGAAGGCCGAGGAGGAGGCGAAGGCATCCAAATACTGGGCGGGGGAGTGGGTTTGTAAGGATTGTGGGTACATTTACAATCGCGCCGAGTGCGCCGGGATGTACTTCGAGGAACAGGGACCGGGATTTCGCTGCCCCCAGTGCAGCGGACCTAGGAGGAGGTACGCGAAGAAGGTTGGGGATAGGGTGGGCACGACCCTCGATGGTGGCGATGCGCCGATCCTCCTATTCTCGTTCGGTGGACTCATCGCCACGATCGCCTTCGGTATTTGGGCCGTGCAGAACTTGTAATGATTATATCATACTCGGGGGGGGAGGGGGCGATCAGGTTGGGGTGAGATTCGGTTTTTCAGATGATGAAATAACGAAGGCGAATCCGAGGGTTGATGTCGAGAGATGAACTCAGAACGAGTAAAAACTACGGTGCCATTGAATGAAAAAAATCGAAATGGCGGCAAGTTTCTCTTTTGAACGAATAACTTAGTCCTACATCATATTGCACGGACTCGTCTTGCTCAATTTGCAAATTGTCCGTCTTGCAATGCCCCGGCTGATCACTGGAAACTAAATCAAGGGAGCTACCGTCACGAGGTATTTCAATCGAACAATGCCCCTGCTATTGCGTCCCCGATTTGAATTCCGAATACCGTGCCCTGAGAACGAATTGGATTAATTAAGATGCGCCTACCTCAACGTGATGACGTATCAACAAAAGATTTACAACGACGATGAGACTCACCCATCCTGGCAGTACCACGCTTCCCGCGGCTCCACCCGCAGAGGCGACCAGCCAGCTCGCGCTTCGAGCGACGGTCAGATGACACGACCGAAAAAATAGCGATAGGGCGTACGCCGTCTCTTCATGTTTGTCAAGCTCGTCACATTCAGGTCCTCCAGCCTCCTTCCTGGCCTCGCGATTTCTCCTCCTGTTGTGCCTCGCCATGTAATATGCCCCGTAACCGTAAATCAACACCCCCTGCTGCACCGTCAACTCGGCGAGGAATGGTATTATATTCGCCCATACGCACGTCGTGAACATGCGCCTCGCCAGCTCACGATTGGTGGTGGTCTCGGCGCCGTTGGCCGAGGGAATCACCCTCCCGTTCGCATGTTCCCGATTGCGCAGGATTTGCGCCGTGCGCAGCGCGGCCTGGTACGGATCGCGCGTGAGCTTGTCCATGACGTCGATCGCGCGCTCCTGGGAGGAATGCGACGAGTCGCCCCCCGACGAGGCGGCCGCTCCCGGCGCGAGCATGTCCGAGACCGCGTCGCCGTCCACTCGCAACACGTGGCGAGCCATTATGAACTCGTAGGACCTCATCAGGGCCGTGCATGCGTGGAAGCGAATCAGCGCGTGTCCGATCTTCCTCGGCAATGCGTCCATGCGAAGCCGCCATTCGTGGCCCTCCCATTCCTCGGTCTTCTCGTCGGCCTCGGCGGGCGTGATGTCACCGGAGTCGACCATTTCTTCGATTTTTTGTTCGTAGGACAATTGATCGGAAAAATAATTGGAGAGGGTCGTGGAAACATTGATGGTCGTTACCCGCACAGTCTTTTTTTCGTAGGATGTTGCGTGAATTGTCACGAGGCAAGAGAGATGGGGCTGTGAGATCGCAACAATCATGTCCTACGCGAGTATGAATGAAAGGTGCCAGCAAAATTCATCCGAGTATCGATCGCCGATAAAGACTTACACTCAGCACCAGAGACTTCGGACTGAAGTGATCGAAGGGACCCTTCCTGTCCTCCATCGGGACCCTTCCGTCCTTGTTCAACTTCAGTACCGATCGACGGTTGGCAGTAACGCCCAATCGAGGCGTGGCGAAGTAGGACGTCCCGAGGATGTTGGCGGCGGGCGATTCCCCCGCCGTCGCCGTCGCCGTCGCCGTCGCCGTCGCCGTCGCCGTCGCCGTCGCCGAGAGAGACGACGACGACGACGATGGATCCGGTTTCGTGGAATCGCCGAAAGCGCCGAGTACGACCCTCAATGGAGGGGTGCGTTCATGGCAAGATCCGCCCATGATTCCGTGGCGGTGATACGGGTGCGGATGGATTTTATTGGAGTGGCGGGGCGGGCTTTCACTCACGAGCACAAGCCGAGTTCCCGCCAGATTTCTTCGTTTGTGAGATAGATACATAATATGTTAAGGTCGGGTGTGAACCTGTTGTAATTTTGGACCATGAGTTTTTCCACGCGGATCCTGGTGGCCCTCGCCGCCGTCTCGTGTGCCGCGCTCGCCTCTACTACTAGTACCGACCTACGGGTGATCGTGTACGCCGGTCCGAGGAAATGCTCCAACAAGGACAAGGACAGGCCGAATAAGATCGAATCCGGACACGTCGTCGGACTGCACTTCGCCGTGACGATCGACGAGACGAGCGCCGGCCGAGACGACGTCATCGGGAGGAAGATCGAATCCTCCCGCGATGGCATGGGCGTCGCGCCGTCGTTCCCCGTGGGAGATGGCAAGGTCATCGCCGGCCTCGATCGCGGTTTGATCGGCCTGTGTAGGGGATCCTCGGCGTACATCATTGTGCCTCCGCGCCTGGCGTACGGTCGGATGGGTAAGCCGGAGCAGGGCGTCGGACCCGATACGATATTGCGTTACGACGTCGAGATAATTGACATTCGTCCGCCCGCACCGAACGACTTCGCGAAGATCGATACGAACGAGGATTGGGAAATCAGCATCGATGAGGCGAGGGAGTATTTCGAGGGTCTGGGACAGGTCGTCGATTTGGACAGTTTGTGGAAAGATGAGGATGCGGATGGTGATGGATATATAAGCTGGGATGAATTCAAAGGATCGAAGGGCAGCGAGGGGCCGCCGCCCAAGAGGAAGAAGACGGGACCACAACAGGGTGAACAACGGCACCAAGAACAAGAAACCGTAGAAACGCTTATTCAAAGAATAGATTCCGACGAGGATGGCAGGATAAGTAAGGCAGAGCTAGCGTATATCTTCGAGGAAATGGGAGGAGAATTGACGGAAGATTTTTGGGATGAATCTGATCCAGATGGGGATGGCTTTATAACTTTTGAAGAATTTGCAGGTTCGGGTAAGGTATCAGAATCAGAAAGAACAGAAGAACTGTAAGGAATCTATTATGAATGACAGAGGGAATTCAAAATAAAATATCAATGAAGTCAATTAGTTTTTTAATTGGTTGTGCATTTTCTTTGGATTTGTCTTTGTCACATCGTAGTATGAAGCGAATCCGGAAACTCAAAGTGCCACCCACTACTATCTAAGCTAGCATCGTTTTTAGCACGTTCCAACAACAAATTTGCTTTCCTTGCTCCAAGGTCAAACACGACCGAGCCATCGTCGCATGTGGATATCCTACCTAACTTTCCGGAATCAAGCGACTTCACTAGCTTCGTGACTTCGGATGGTGACAGTGGATTGCTGGAGTCACAGGACTCCTTCCATACGCGAATGGTTCTATCCCCCGGGTCGGCAGTCAGAAGTGATCTCGCTGGCACCACACCGTCCAATCCCGACAAATTCGCCATGGCACTGGCTAATCGATGGATGAGAAACGATTCTTTTTCGCTCGGTCCAGCTTCACTGCCTTCGCCATTTGATCCTATCAAATCACTAGAAAGTTTTTCAGAAAAATATTGCACTAGGCTCTGGGTTCCGGTTCCTGATCCCTCACACAACCTCATGACTCTTTCATAAGAAGCATCCATCACTTCACTCGGCGATGGCAATTGCCTTGGCGCTATCACTATGTTGTGTAAATTTTCCATATCATCGCCAAGTTTAGTCAAAGTTGCCGTTTCTCCTTGAGTTCTGTCGTACAACAAGATTGCATCAGCACTCCGTGTACTGCCGAATCTTCCGGCGCGTCCTGTTCGGTGAATGTACAGTTCTGAATCATACGTTCCATCCTTCCCCGTTTTCCGCGGTACTCCATATTGCAATACGAGGTCGACTGCGGGAAGGTCCAGCCCTCTAGCAGCCACATCCGTGGCAACAAGGATACGAGTAATTCTTGCTGAATCATCACGGAAAGCATTTATTGTCCTCGATCGAGCTTGTTGTACCATGTCACCATGAAGAATATGAATGCTAACATCTTTTGCGGATAATCGCTCAGTCAACGCTTGAGCGACAGATTCTACTTCGGCCTTTGTTGGCACGAAGGCGATCGCTCGTCGAGGTGTCAATGTAATGATTAGGTCAGAAGTAAGCGTGATTCTGGATGTAGGAGATGCCGCCATTGACCAGTGACGTACTGTGGGGGTTTCCTCGTAGAGATTAGTGTCTACCTCCCGCGACACATCCAAAGTTATCCCATCATCGATAATTAATTCTTCTTCACCAGAAGAATCACCGTCATCCACAACCACATACCCTTCTTCTCCTACCTCCAACTCCATGACCTCCCCCACAAACTTCTCCACTCTTTTATTCACTGTAGCGGATGCAAGGACTAGCTGATAATCATTCGCCATGCCATCCAGCAACCATTCTACCTCAGGATTATCCCCAAAATTAAGCAACATGTCTGCTTCGTCCAAAACAATCGAGCGCAGGTGTTTAGTTGATAAGTAATTCTCGCGAATTAGTTCACGGATTCGACCAGGAGCTGTGTAGAGAGAATGTAGTCAGAGTTATCAAGATTAAGCGCAAAAGTCACCATATGTGAAGAAAACGCAAACATTCCCGAAGACTTACTGCCGACGACTACATCTGTTTTACTACCGAGCAATGCCGCATGGCGGGTCATGGGAACGCCTCCGTATACTGTCACCACGTGTCGCTTACTACCCTTCGCAGCCGTGGGATGAAATTTCTCCCATATTTTGCCAACCTGACGTGCCAATTCTCGACTGGGCTCAACTACAAGGATGGACGGCGAGGCGGCATCCACCGATTGCGAGGAGAGGCTATCATTTCCATTACTCCGGTTTTGTCGCATGAAGCGTTGTTTCTGAGCCTGCTTCTTATGTAAGAGCGATCCGTCTCTTTTCCATTCCCATAGGCGCGCGGCCAAGGGCAATATAAACGCGAGCGACTTTCCCGTTCCCGTTGGCGAGAATAAAACTGCATCTCCACCGTTGGCTATCACCTCGTAGGATTTCAGCTGAATTGGCAAGAGCTTCGGAGATGTTGGCGGTGATAAGTGGGAAACCTCCCCAGTAGAAGCACTAGAAGTTGTGAACCGGACGAGTGCTTCAACCAATGGCTCGGGCAGTGCGCTCAAAGATGAATCAAGCTCAAGCGATTCTGTTACGGCTTCCGGCACAGTTGATAAGAATGAAGTCTGACGCAGGATAAGGTTTCTACGTCTATTTGTTGAATGTGCGATGGATGTCCATGCCAGCGAGTGATGAGCGCTCGGTAGATTGCATAGCACGAAGAGCGCCAGCAGTGATGCCATGGTCGGTTGATGAAGAGTGTTCTGCGGCGGATGGAATCGGAAGTGGAAAAGGAGAGATAGAAAGTGAGATGGATTTTCTTTGGTTGATTGACGGCCGGCAGACAGACACATAGGAGAGAGAGGAAGGAGAGAGAATCGTATGTACAATACGCGTACTTTAGAAGAGGAGACACGATGGAAGTATTCATACAAAAGAAATTGGTCGCAGAATAGGAGTCAAACCGCAACCATAAATAAGGATTACTTCAAGCATGCGCCTCATTCTTTCGACAAGTGTTTCATTATTATACCTATCAATGAGCCAACCGAGTTCGGCTTTCCGGGGAGTATCGCCGTTTCCGTTGCCGGAGAGGGGATCACTCGTCGCCGAGAGACGATCATTGTTACCCTTCAATCCCAGAAGAACATGCTTGTTTGAACGGCAGGACAACGATGACGGCGACGAGGACGAAAGGCCGATCAATAAACTTGACATTTTTGGGCAACCAAAGACGGAGAACGGGAAGAAGAAGAATTTCGATGACGAGGGAGACATTCGTGGCCCCGATCGCATTAAGAGTTGCATACCTTACCTGCTGCCACTGATTGATGGTGATTCGTTTGGGAGATACATTTATGAGCGCATACCCCCTTTGGGCACGCTTGATTATGTATTGCTACGGCCTCTGGTAGAGTGCATCCAGGCAGTCCCATTCCTCGGCATATTGATCTTCACCGCGTTCGCACTTGGACCGCGTTTTACTAATCAATCACGCGAGGTTCGCTTCAACGCTCAACAAGCTGTCCTAATCGATGTTGCTATCATCCTCCCCACTTTGATAGGCGAAGCTGTAAATTCGGCCGATGCCAACCTTCCCAGATCTATAATCGAGCCTTGTAGTAACTTCGTTTGGTATGCATACGTCAGCATGGTAATCTATTGCATCGCGAGCAATTTGAGAGGGAAGAAGCCTGATCAAATTCCTTTCATCAGCAATTATGCAGAAATTGCTATCGGCCCGTTTTGAGGTCCTATCTCATGAGATGTTTTGCTTGCATTGTGGCTGAGGAGCGAGGGGTAAGAAATATTTTCCGATACCAACAAATGTTGCTGCACCAGAGTATCTATTGACGGATGAAAAGGGAAACAGTAAAATGTTGCTATGTATCTATTATAAAAATTGGTGAAATACTCGTGCGCAGTTTACAAGTCTTCAAACTGTTGAGCTGGCTGTTTACGTAGATCCCCTGACGGTTGAGTTGGTTGATCCCTTGTTTTTTGCTGTCCAACCACCTCCTCCTCAACATCGATTTCTTCCTCTACATCACCATCCTCATCCTCCGTGTCCATCGGCGTCGCACCACTGATCTCCACGCTACGCCTCATTTGTTTCTGTCCTAGCTGCTGCTCTCGTATCTTGCGGCTCCAAGTGGCCACCTTCCACTTGCTGAATTTTTCGGCACTGTTGTCACCGAAGATTGCAGGTGCCTTTTGAACAAGAGCCTTGATAGCAACGTCATACGTATCCTGAACGAACTTTGCATCAATCGCAGCGACGGGCGTTGTCTCCAACATTTGCGCCACGTCCGCCATCATACAAAGCAATATCGGTCTCCACCCATCCTTGAATGTCTTCTTGAGCGAATGTGGGATGTTGCTCGTGTTGACAAGCCGCAGCGGCCGGATGGGAGCGTCGATTATTTCTCCGTTGTCGTTCTTAACCTTGAAGTCAGAGAAACCAGTAATCCAATGATTCCATGCCTTGGACAGATCCACCGAAGGCAGAACAAATCCTTCGGGAATATCCATTCGCTTCCCGCTACCGTTACTGCCAAAGGAACAAAATCCATCGGCTCCCGATAGAACTGTCATGTCCCTATTTGTCACAATGTTCGCATTAATGAAATCTTGTAGGGTCTCAGCTACCTGAGCAACTCGCTGCTTCATTTCAGCTTCCAAAGTCGGAATGTCGGTCGTCACCCCCTCACTCATCGTCTCGTCAGCGAGGTCATCATCGCCTTCATCGTCATCGTCATCTCCGTTGTTTACATTCGAAAGTTCGTGTCTGATGGCAATGTTGCTGGTTTCCAATGCGGCCTTCATCTGCTCAATCGAACGGTCAAACGTCCGTAGGGCCGACCCCATCGTGCTCAGAATGTTGATAAATTCATTGTTCTGAGTATGCACCCGACGAAGCAAACCGTGCTGGCCGCCACCCGCTACTAAAGGTATAAGTTTTCCATGGGAATGTTGCACACCGACCTCCTCCCTCTTTTTCTTACCACCAAGGACAGCCACCCTCTGTAGAAGCTCCTTTACCTGTTTCGATCGGGTAGGATTGCCACGGTTCATGAATTCGTCGTAATTCCCCTTCACGGGCATGAAGTAACTGGAAAATCGGTTGGCGTTGGAACCGTTCAGATAAGAAGCACAGTGTTACGTGAAGTAAGAATATATATTACGATAATTATGACCCACCTTACTGCCTTCTTCATAAATTCGAGCGACGATGTGCCGCTACCAATCAGCTTGACGTCCGGTCCGGGGTTCGACGTGCCGAAGGCCTTGGAATTCATCCATTTGCATAAGTCGGATGCTAGGTGAACGAGAAATAAATAAGCACGGCAGTTTTAATGGTTGATCGAGACGGAGTTCTTCACATATTCAAAAATTGTAACCGTTCGAAAAAACAAAGAATATCCCGAACTCACGCGTGATCGCAGCAAGCTCGTCTGCGGTAAACTGATTGGGGAGCGAAAGGCAGGTGCGCGGGGGGTAAGGGTTTGGCGTAATAATAAATTTGGTATCAATCACTCATCTCTCGAGAGGATACTTATTTGTCATGTAAGCTTACCTCATGGTCTTTGGGATATGGAATCGACTTTTCGTGAAAGAACGCCATAAACTCACAGAGGATCGTGCGATACCGAGGTGAAGGAGGGATGGTGCTACTCTTGTTGGACATCCTATTTATCTCTTCTTTCGCGAGAGTTGGTTGTCGGCGAACAAAAATACGATGGCAGCGTGGGCGGGGCGGGAGAAAGAAAGAACGACGATGTAAAACCGCTGCGCCTCGACTTTTGGAGGGTAAATAGGTACATACGATACTTGTACCGCGTAGGGGCCGCCACTAGGGCTTAGTTCTACGGTCGGCGACATCTACAGTATGTAGATCGCAAAAATGAAGATACGATTTGACTACTAACTTACTCTAATCGCCAAAATTGGGGACATCAGACATCAGAGATCGCACAACTCGAATTTTTTTTTGACGATGACACAAATCATCCGTGCCGTCGGCTTTACCCTCCCCCACGTCCCACTTTGTGTTGTTAAATAGTGGTGCCGAGGATCCCATCACTTTGCTTCCCCTCCCCCCCTCCCTTGTGGCTGATCCCTCAGCTTTGGGTTTGGCAGTGTCAGTTAACAACAATCCCATCAAGGTAAGTGCATACTCATTTTTTTGTTTGATGATATCCCAAT
>JALLBA010000498.1:0-17259 GCA_036939675.1 Cyclostephanos invisitatus
TAAGTACTCCTCCTTTTTTTTTTTGGCCCCCCCCCCCCGCCCCCCCCCTGTCTTGCGAGCCCTCCGGTTTGTGGGCCCAAACTCCTGAACACAACGATGGAGACTCTGACAGCGACGGAATAGAAACGCAACCTTCTTCCTCTCGAATTTCAAAGAGGGAAAAATAACAAGTAAAACTTAACGCCTGCCACTCCCCAAAAGATAGAAAGGTAACGATATAACAGGGGGGGGGGGGGGGTGCGTCGTCGCCAGTGAAGTGAATCATCCCCACTCGAAAAAACCATGCCCGGATTATCGTTCCTCTCCAAGAAATCATGGCACACGTCGAACCTCTCGAATCAGGAGAAGGTATGGATCGCCGAGCAGAAGGCCGAGTCGGAATCGAGGAAGGTGGCCGAATTGCGGGAGCAGATCAAGGTCGAGAGGGAGAGGGAGGAATTCGACCGCCTTACCAAGGGGGATCAAGCCGTCGGCGATCGCGGGACTAATTGGATGTACGAGGGGGGCGGGGCCGTCGCCGCCGGGGGGGGCGTCGCCGGGGGAGGCGCCGCCGTGGCGCGGGAGGAGGAGGAGGAGACGAGGAAGAACGAGGCCTACCTCCTGGGGAAGGAGTACGTCCCGGTGGGCAAATCGAAGCATTCCGGCGACTTCGTCGAGGCCTCCACGATGACGGGCGCGCTCGAGAAGGCGAGCACGGCCGGCGCCACGATCGGCGTCGGATACGCGAATAACAACGCCGATGCGTCGTCATCGTCGTCGTCGGGGGGGGTCGGAACGACGACGAGGCTCCGCATACTTCGGACGGATGCCGAATCGACGACGACCTCGCATGCCGCCGACGCCGCCTCCGCGGACGATGTGATTGTCGATGCGAGAATTAAAATCGACGACGATGACAATAGGGGCTGGAGTCAGAATTTTCATTTGCGTCACGAGGATCCAATGTTCGCGGTCCATCAGCGTCGACAGGCGCAATTGAAGGACGCCGAGAAGAGGAGGAGGCTGTTGGAAAGGGCGGGATTGGACGTGTCCGCCGCGGTCGCGTCGAGGCGAGATCGAAACATCACGGAGGGGCACTATGAGGACGGTGATTACGTGAAGGGAGAAGTATTGGGTGTCGAGGAGAGGAAAAGGAGGGATAAGAGCGAGAAGAAGAAGAGGAGGAAGAAAAGGAGGGAGGAGGACTATCGTCGTCGTCATTCATCCAGATCGAGAATCGACGAGCACAGACGGAGGAAAAATAATCCCGATGACGACGACAGGTCCTCCTATTCATCGTCATCTTATTCATCTTCCTCTGCATCCGAGTCGTCGAGGCGGCGACGTCGCCATCGTGACGGTAAGAAGCGGCGACGCAGTCGTTCTCCTAACGACGATAAAAGGAGGAGGGCAAAAGAGGACGCATACGACCATCGTCGTCGCGATCGCCATGGCAGTGGTATGAGAGAAGGGAGGAGTGGTGGCAGTAGAAATGGCAGCGGGAGACGAAAAATGAGCCGTGAGGAGGACGGCGATTATCATCGCGATCGAAACATTATGATTG
Source organism: Cyclostephanos invisitatus (assembly GCA_036939675.1). NCBI lineage: Eukaryota > Bacillariophyta > Thalassiosirophyceae > Thalassiosirales > Thalassiosiraceae > Cyclostephanos > Cyclostephanos invisitatus. The sequence goes on from JALLBA010000498.1 coordinate 1,544, forward strand.
ACTATGACGGAAGCGGAGGAAGGCACGGTCTAGATGGATATCACCATACGCGCAATCATAGCGATGAACGTGATGATGATAGGCGAGCGTTGTCGTCATTCCCCCCCTCCCCTTCCCGTACCAGTAATAAGGACGGTGATACGGGGGGTACAATCACAGGGGAGACGAGGGGACGATATGGCCTCATCGGAACGTCGTTGTTGAACAACGACAAAAGCAGTGGGACGTCGACACGACATCAACCACGGGGTGATCGTCGGGATAATTATCTCGGACCCGACAGGAGTCTACTCGAATCCAAGCGTCGGGCGGATGCCGAAGAACGAGAACACCTGCGCAATTCATCTCGTAAGAGAACTTGATGTAATGTGTACTGGTAGAAATAATGGCAGGGTAATAAGAACAATAAGTGGGGGGGAGGACGATGATTATCATCGTTATCGAAGTATGATGACATATCATGGCGGAAGGGCAGGGAGGCGCGGTCTAGATGGATATCACCATCTGCGCAATCATAGCGACGGACGTGATGATGAGAGGCGTATGTCGTCAATCCCCCCCCCCCCCAACTCTCACCTTAAATAAAGGCACGGTGGCGACGAGGGGTACAAACACGGTGGAGACGAGGGGGCGATATTGCCTCATCAAAACAAAGGGACGTCGACACAACATCAACCATTGGGGGATCGTCGGGATGATTATCTTGGACTCGACAGGAGTCTCCCCGAAACCAAGAGATCGCCTACGTAATTTATCTCGTAAGAGAGCTTAAAAATTGGATAAATATCAAAGTAATTTCAATACTTCATTTCTAGTTATCCATGTGACATCTCAATAGTCGAGATGTAAATCTACACTCATATACATTATTCGAAATTGATTATTACCGTGGCTTCTTTGTTGGCTTCTTTGAAGGCTTGCGAGTAGTCGGACTTCTTGTGATGGATGACTGCGGGTTGATAGTTGTAGGCAAGGCCGTCGGGATGCCGGTGCTCGCGGGCGATAGGGTCGGACCTCGGGTTGGACCGGTCGTTGGCCCATTAATGGCCGCGTATCTCACCGATATGCTCTGCGGTGCAGCGCAAGTCCCCCCAAAGTACAAACCAAGCACGGTTCCCTGCTCGTAGTTCGCACACAAGTTCGTATGGATGTTCATCTTCGATTCCAATAACGTCCCGTCGGAGGAGCTAAGTGAATGCAGTACGGTACCATTGCTAAAGCTTTCCATCCCAAGTATATATGCGACATCGGGTTGCAAGATGGTGGAAAAGGTCTTGCTTAGGGCCCAATTTTCATTTGGATACGGAGTAGTTCCGGCATCGTAGGAGTATGTGGCCAACTGTATACCGGAGCAGTTCGGAACATTGCCACAGTTTGCCGGATTGCTAAAGCTCTGAAGCCTTCGCCATACAAACCGATCACTGTCACTCTGGTGAGAGTGGGTATATCCGCATCGTGCTTTACCCCAGAGTTTGTTCCAGTCATAATACTCGATAGGTGCACCACTGAAGCAAGTTCCGCCGCTGTACGATGCCGCAGATTGGTCAAAAGTTACTTGTACACTCCATGAAAACTGGCCTAAACAGTAAGATATAATATGTGTTTTGTGCAGGTAAGTACGCGAAAAGAGGGAGTTGGTTTCGGAGCTGATTGGATTGGACTTTCAATTTGTCTCATCACGCCTTGCCGCACCAGGTCATACAATAGTCTCCGTCGCATCTTGTCCTACTCACCATTTGTACCCCAGTTTTGCCCAGTACAAAGGAAGCTGCAGGTGGAGTTGGCATAATATTTGCCCGCGAAGACTGTGTATACACCGTTGATGTTGGACCCTTGAGCATCAGCGTACCAGACACCGGTAAATTGCAAAGCACAAGTCGCACCTGCGGCGTAGATCAGGCGTTTCACATAGAGATTCATCCTGTGACGATATTGATATAGATTGAGGTGGGGTGGGCGATTTGTGATGGCGAAGACGCTGACTTCATTGTTCTTCCGGGCTGAATGTTTTTATGAGCATCTTTTCATCAACGACGTCGGTTCAACGACGTCGGTGATAGGTGACTGCAATCGTGTCTGGGATATCGTGGTCATTTTTTACATCAATTTTTACACACAGTTCATATTAGTAAATTGGATCCGATTGTCACATGACTTGTTAGCTCAGTGGCAGAGCGTTTCGTTTACACCGAAAAGGCCACGGGTTCGAGACCCGTACGAGTCATTCCTATGCTTTTTTAACAACATTCGATGTCCGATTTTTTCTCCTGGTCAAATTGACCAGTCGAGATAGAAACGTTTGACCAACTTTTGGTGTCCGATTTTTCTCCGGGGGCAAAACAAAGCTCGCCATGGCAGATAACTCAAGCGGAAATGTTGAGGCTATTCTTCAAAACGAATACCTTCTGACCCAGGCTCAGCTGGAGGCCATCGAGCACGAAATCAAATCCACTCAGCCGCTGACGTCCCACCAGCTGCCAATCAGCGCCTTGGCGCAGCAGTACAACAACGCGGATATCACTCCCAATATCGATGATGACGAGCAGCGCGGCTTCGTCAGGTCGGCCTCGTTCCTGTGCGGAAAGTATTCCTCGTTTCGCAAGGTGAGGGGCGATGGGAATTGCTATTATCGCGCATTCCTCTACGCGATATGCGAGCGTCTCCTATCAGTGCGCCTCGATCGTCGACACGAAGACGATGACGACGACGCGGAGTTTCGCAGGTTGAAGCGCACAGTCGTCGATTCGCTCGGGTGGATCTGTCGACACGGCTACGACGAATACACCATCGACATGTTCCACGAGGAGTTAGTGGATCTGTTCGATTTCATTGAGGGGGCCTCGTCCGACACGAGGAGTAAGGAAGGGGTCGACGACGACTCCGCCAGGGCGCTTCCGTCGATGGATGTGATGGAGCAACTGCACTCGAAATTGAATGAAGAGAATGCGGTGAGTAATTGTTATGAACATGAAAGATCGGAAACAATTCATATCATGTGCCAATTGCAATTATCATTCGCCGCAAAACGTTGGCCATCAACTCATCGTCCACTTTACCCTATTGTATTGCTCAGACCTCGGATTATTGCACCTGGTTCATGCGCTTAATGGTGGCGGCACAGATGAAGTCGAACCCCGATCGATACCTCCCGTACATTATGGTGGAGAATTACACCGACGTTCACCTGTTCTGCTCAAGGGAGGTCGAGCCGATGGGTAAGGAATGCGGCATGGTCCAGGTCTNGGGACATCATTATTTCGCCCAGAAGCCTCCGTGCACCAGCCAAATCAAGTTCTAACCCGCCCTCCTCTCCCTCTTTTTTGGACTGGACTCAGTGGGGGTTTTGCTACCACAGAGATCACTGACTCCGTGAGTCAGACGTGAACGCTGACAATCATAGTGAGCCCTCCCACCCGGCGCGTTCACCTGTTCTGCTCAAGGGAGGTCGAGCCGATGGGTAAGGAATGCGGCATGGTCCAGGTCTCAGCGTTGGCAGAATGCTTTGGGGTGAAGGTTGTAATTGAATACATGGATGGAAGGATGACGCTAGGGGAGGATAAGCTGATACATCACATTTTCGGGGGCGAAGTGGACGATGAAAGCGACACAAGACAAGAGGAGAGGACGAGCATTACTCTGCTTTATCGTCCGGGCCATTATGACATTTTGTATTGAACGATGGGGCACTGTATATTGTCGAATATCTAAACGCATCAATAAAGTCTCGTGCATTCCTCTCTTTCATTCGTTTCGATCATCGAAAAAATAACCCACTAAATGATCTAGTCCGTTGGAATTCACATACCTTTCACACAGCTCTCTCCTCTTGTCATGCCTTTCGGTATACTTATTCATCGGATGGTCCAATAGCGTGGTTCCTTTCCCTCCCACTTCTGTTCCATCATTGTCATCCAAGGCGATGTACAGATGGTACCTCAGGTTGCCGCCCGACCCGCGCCGGAAACCACCACCGTGGATAGTGTCGGACGGAACGATTAACATCTTCCCGTAAGGTATGAAAACGACCGTGCCCTCGACCACATCGTCGATGCAAACGCCGTCGTTGTAGCGATCGACGTCACCACCAGTCTCCGCCTCCAACTTCACTTCGACGATTGCGTCCCGCCACAGCTGGAGGAAGGCTCCCTCCTGGGTCAGTGGGAAGAATGACAGGTACAGTCTCTTACCGTACGTTTGCAATACGTCGTAATCGTAATCCACGTGCGCGGGCTGGAACATTGTACTTTCCGTCGTCATATACGATCCACGATAAGATATATTGGAGTGACGTAACGACCCTTGGATGGTGGCCTTGAAGGCTTCGACGTCGCGACGAATCGACGATTCTTCCAGGGCGATGCCCTCGTCATCGTCAAGGCCACCATCGCCTCTGCTAATACTCCTCGTCCTCCTGTGATCCTCGACGATGATGGACGCGATATCGCGATTCGCGGCCTGCATCTCGTAGAATAGATTACCATTGTAGTCCCCGACTCGTGCGGCCAATTGGGACGGGGCGGCGTTGCGCAATCCCTCCAGTACGTGCGCACCGACGTCGATCAGATGGCCGTCGTGGGTGTCGAGGAGGTCTCGTGCTCGAGGACAGGACGCGGACGACAAGACGACGATGGAGGATAAAGCCCTCTTGCGCAATAGCAGATCTAGGAGCTGCGCGTCAGTTTCGGCGTTTCGAGATTTCTGTGCTTTGTCCTGGGGAGGAAGGATCTCGACGAATTTGAACGACCAACTCGCTGCGTCGACATCGTCTTCTGCGTTGTCTTCACAGTTTTCGTAATGACATCCTTTCTCGGTCTGAACGAGGATGAATTGACCGGGAGCGTGATCCGATGATACTGGTTCCTTCGAATGGCAGAAGCAATGAAAATCGTCGCGCCGAGCGTCGACGGTCGACGAGAAGCTGTCGATGGACGGGGAACGCACGTCCTTGTTCTTGACTAAATGGTCAATGAAAATTATGTTGTTTGCGATAGCGACCATGTTTGTGGCGTTCGTTGGAGCGTAGTATAGAATTGGTGGGCAGCTTTTTGCTGATGTAAGCGATCTCTGATCATTGGTGAGAAGATCGAAGCGAGACGAGAAAACATGATGTGAACAAAATGATTATGATGTGAGAGCTTTTCATTTGCGGCGAATGGTCAATGGTCACAGAGAGCAGATATCACAACGCAGCCCCCTCGTCCACTAAATGCTTTCAAGTACACACCTTGATTGGCAACTACCGTCAGGTTTTTGTAAGAGCATTAGCTACAGATTACCGCTCAAGAGGGATGGGGTGAAGAGCAGAGGCAGAAGTCATCAAGAGATGTTGTTGGTGTCAAGCATGAAGTGACAACCGAGAAGGATCTGGAAAAAATCAGAAATCCTTCCCTTTTTTTTTCGCGGGAAATGATTGACATCCAAGATGACCGTTGTGCGTGACCGTCGGCCCGTCACCATTGCATTGGTAGCCAAATGTGATGTCGTTCATTTTCGCCGTTGACCCAACATGGAATAAAAACATCAATCAAGACGATCGATGAATAATTGAACCATGCAACTGCCCGACGCCGCCTCGGCCATCGCCCTCGAGGAAGGGCAGGACGCAGGATACTTCATTTATTATGGGCGGGAGGGGGAAATAATTCCGAAGGATATGTCTCACGTCAGGATCGATTCGTCCGTCAGGGCGATTAAGATTAGCATTCTACAAACGCACCCAATTGAGAATCGTAATTCTCAACGATGAGCTGGAGAAGATTAGAGAGCGGGTATTTGAATATTGATCATCGCTAGAAAAGATCGTCATACCCAACGCCGTCAAGACGATTCATGATTTGGCATTCAGTTATTGATCGGGGTTGACGACTGTTACTCTTGGCGATGGTCTGGAGGAGATTGAGGTGTGTGCATTCTAAGATTGCACACGCCTACATGAAATCATCATACCCAACGCCGTCAGGGCGATTGAGTTGAGGGCATTCGGTTGAGGCTCGGAGTTGGAGACTGTTGTGACACTTGGCGATGGGCTTGAGGAGATTGGGAAGCAGGCGTTTGCATATTGCACATCGCTACGTGAAATCGTCATACACAACGCCGTAAAGACGATTAAGGATAAGGCATTCCTACGTAGCACGAGGTTGAGGACTGTTGAAAGTGATGGCGAAGGAGGCATCTACAAGTGCACATTGCTACATGAGATCGTGATACCCCCCGCCGTCAAGGTCATTGATGACACCGCTTTCAAAAACTGCTCGAATATAACGAGTGTAAAGTTCTGCGACGTCATCGAAAAGTTCGTGTCCTGCGAGGCGATGCATGATTGGTAGAATCAGGGTGTACATGAAAAGTCATTTCGTACGTATTGCTTCAGTGTTTTTCGGGTCTTGTACGAGTAAGCAGCTGGCAGGTCTGTATTAACGATATGCTGAGGAGCATTCCTACCGTATCCGCCGAGGGTACGGATTCGTATTTAGATACCATCGACGCCAAGATTACCATTTATGAAAATTTGTTTAATGAGTCTCATGTGTTGTTCCAGGAACAGTTTGGCTTACTTAGTCCATGGAATTGTCCTGGATATTCTGTCCTTTATGTAGCTTCTGCTGACCAGGCAAATATGAGATAAATAAAAAGGAAAGTGATGTTAACAATAAAATGATAAAGTATTTGCGTAGCGATGGAGTCAAAGAGTCGATCTTGAACAAAAATAATTCACTTTATCTTCTTTATGTTTCGCGGGAAGTCATTACGATCAGTTTGTTGGGACATTTTCCTTCGCTGCAACAGATCTCTTCATGCACGGCACTGGCTCAACTTTCTTTCCAACCAGCATCAACATGGCAGGCACATTCAATTCATTTCAGTGACGGGCTTGTGTTTTTTCGCCCTTCACTCTCAATATCAAACAGTAGTGCTGAGAGCTGAGCTGCAAGTGAGGGATAGTCCATAGGCAAAGCTTACTTTATGGCTTGCTATAATAATTGTCCTGGAACACGTCATAACGATCCCTCATCCAGCCAAGCGACCAATTCATCAACAACTCTTTCAACCTGCAAAAATGGTCCGGAGAGTATGTATGCAGATAGTGTGTTCGAAAACATGGAGTATGGTAACAAAATAATGCACAAGCACGAAATTTATTCGATTTAAATTGCGCGAAGGGGATGAAGGGCACTACTCACCTGTTCGTATCCCAATTTTTCCCTGACCGCCCTGGCGGTGCGATCGGCGCCGTCCTTGCCATCATCGCCACCCCCGCCGTCGGAGGAGGAGGACCCACCCACCATGCCCACGATGCCGCCTAGCGCCCCCTCCAACGCCTCGCCCCAACCCTCTCCCCCGCTCGGTCCCAACAGCGGCGTCAGGTGATTCCCCCCAAGGACCTTCCTCTCGAGGTTGATGGTTATCATCGGACGTTTCATCTTCATCACGCTCTCGGCCTCGCGGAGGTATCCCTCCAACATCGGTGAATCGTCGAGGGCGTCGTTCTCGAATTGCAGTATCAGCGTACGACGACAGCGATACGCGCGTCGCGCGGCCGACGACATGGCGTCGGGGGTGGGTACGAAATCGCGAGCACCGGCCTCCACCTCGTCGATGAGTTTCGGTACCTGGGCGGTAACGTCCAGGGATTGCAACAGTAGCGACGGGACGTTCCCGGGCGCGTTGGACAGCGCGTCGTATACCGGTCCCGTGAGGACGCTCGTTAGCGATTCGCGTATCGACGGGGGTATCGAAATCAGCGACGTGGGCAATATCGCATCGAGGGACAGGCCCGGTACCGGGATCGGGAAGGATCGCACGAGCCTACGCAACGCGTCGTCCGACGGCACCCTCCCGCTGATTTTCTCCCTGGCCACCTCGATCATCGACTTCATCAATTCGCTACCGTTCCTATCCGAATCGGCGAAGAGAGGCACGACGAGTTCCCCGAACAATGGCACCGCCTCGGACACGCCTCGATTGTTGTAACTTATCAGCGCGTTCGCGGCCCGCGGCGTGTCGGGAAATAACGACGTTATCAGCATGTGCAGGAGGGCGCCGCAGGAGTGTCCCACTCCCACGACCGGCACCGCGCCGTATTCTATATTCGTACCATTCGGGTCGTTTTGTATGTTTCGTTGTTTCGATTGCGAAAAGAGAGGAGAGGACAGAAAAATGAGATGGAGACGATTGACACACGAGTCTGAAAAAGGGTTTAACAAAAAAAAATACACACACACACATCCACCCGTCTTCGAACACGAGATTGTCCGAGAACACTTCGACCCCCTCCCACCAGAGGAGATGACCGATCGTAAATATATATAATGATTCGGCCAGGCTTCCACGAAAATAACAGTCACGTCCCCCCGACCGATGTGCACAATCGCCAAGTCTCCCCTCATCCCATTCCTCCTTTATCCCCCCCCACCCCCACCCCCCTCCCCTTCCCCACAAGCACATCTCTCCCCACGACCACGAATTCATCCCCCCCCCACCCCCCCCTTCTCGATGTCCAAAATCAATCATCAAGCATACTCACGTCTCGCCAATATCGGCGCGACCAATTCGAACCGACCAATCACCTCGTCGCACGTGTTCAAATGATCGAAGCTGAGCTGATACGGGGTCGCCACCACCAGATATCCGCGCGAGCTCAGCCGTTCGAGGAGGTACCGATACGATAGCTGGGGCGCGGCTCCCACGAATGCCCCTCCCAGGAAGTGTATCAGCGCTCGCGGCTGCGCGGGGTTGGCATTGGCGGACGAGGACGCGGACGAGGACGCGGACGGGCAGGAGTGGGGACGCAGGATGTAATTCCCGTGCATCTCCTCCCATCGTCCGCCGTCGCCGCCCCCGACCGACGACGACGACGGACGATCCTCGTCTTTGGCGTCGAATGACGACGACGACGACGACGACGACGCTTCGCCCGCGTCCGTCATCTCGTCCTCCAATCGCCTCTCCTCCTCCATCCAACGCGATGCCGCCGACGTAGACGACATTAACTGCGTCGCATGCGGTCCGCTGCGTCCGCCTCCGCCGACGCCGCCGAGGCAGGGCCGATGATGCGAGGACGCGCGCGATGACGAATGCGAGATGATTACGCCGCATTCGTCGTCGCGGAGATGCCGTCGGGGGAGGACCGCGCACGACGATGATGCGGCGGGGCGGGGGAGGAGGAGATGATGCCGCGGCGGCGCGTACGTCGTTCGCAATGCGACGACCGCGGGGGGGATCGGGGGGACGAGTACGAACAATACGATGAGCGACGCCATCGACCGACGCATGGCGGATGCGGGGTAATAGTTTCGATCGATTGTCATGATATATTATGTTGTCTCGCTTCGATCGCCGCCGATCTGGGGTCGGGGTGTGTTGTGAAATGAGAAGCGAGCTACCATACTTACACACTCTCTGTTGTCAGTTGTTCGTGTGTGTTTTTCCTCGCGCGCGTGGGCCCCATGGATTTTGGATTGCGCGATGTCTAAAGTACTGATTCCTATTTCCAATTCCTAGAGATACAGCCGAAAAAACAGTGAAAATGAAAATGACTCAGCGCGTCTCCCATGGCGGAGCGCCTTCGTTCCGACGACAATCATCATCGCATCATCACGGCCGGGCGTCCGATCGTCATCGGGTCATGGGAAACGGGGAAAACAAAACAAACATAGGTAACAGCAACAACTTCACAGAATAATAATGCCACGAGGGATGAAGAAGGAGAACCTGCCGACGAAGGTATGCGTGATATGCCATCGGGAGTACACGTGGCGTAAGAAGTGGGAGAAGGTATGGACCGAGGTCACCACGTGCAGCAAGAGTTGCAATCGCGATAGGAGGAGGAGGAGGAATGGGAATGGCGACAGTTCGACGGGGGGTGGTAGGATGGGGGCGGGCGATGGCGGACATGGTGACGGTGATGACGACGATGGCGATGGCGGTGACGATGGCGGTGTTGGGGGGATGAGGAGGGAGGACGACGACGGATGCGACAAAGCAGGAGCAGGAGGTGGCGGGACGAGGAGGGCGCGCATACGCGACGACTACTACGACGACGACGCAGACCGTGGCAATAACATCGGTGACGCCCTCGAGAGCATGCACATTCGCGACGACGACGACGACGACGGACGACGGACGACGACGGCGAAAACGAAGACGATGGCCATCCCAAACGAAACGCGATCATTATCATCATCATTGACATCGACGACGACGACGACGACGAAGACGACGAAGAAGCTCGTTGTACTCGCCGGTGCCGCATTCGCGGTGGGCGGCGGTGGGAATGGTGGCGGCGGTGGCGGGACTGGGCCCGCGTCGTCATCTCCCCGGGTAGCCGCGGCATTCGCACACATACCCATCCCCATCGTAGCGAGGAGGGGGGGCAGTATCACGACGTCGTCGTGCATTCCCGACGACGATGCCGATTTCGATGACGATGCCATCGATGCGGCGGCACTCGACGTGGACGCGACGACGTCGCACGCCGTGGCGGTGGTGGCGGTCGAGGAATGCGAACGCGTCGGTGGGACGAACGCGATCGCATCCGCAATGACGTCGGACGACGACGAGGAAGGAGGACGGGGAGAGGATCCGAGCGACGACGATCGGAATGATGATGACGACGACGATGATGACGATGCCGCATATCCAACTCCATCGCGGGGTTTGGTGGATCCGTCCACGGATAGATCGAGACGCAAGGCGGAGAGGAAGAGGATCAAGGCCGAACGACGAGCGAATCGCACCGGCGTGGGCGATCCGAACGTCGGACGCAAGATTTGTACGATGTGCGGCAAGTACGTCGATTTGCTGATACGATGCACGATCGACGTTTCCGGCGTTTGGGTGAGTGAGATAGTCGTCGTTCCGGCGCGATGACCACAGTTTTGCGTGTGCGTGTGCCCAGGCGTATTAATATCTCTTGCGGGGGTGGGCGGAAGGGACGTCCTTATCGGAGGATTAAGAGAAAAAACACGTCGTGGACTTGGTACACATTAGACCACCCAACTGACAACAATGATGCGTACCATTTGCTGTGTATTTATGTATAGGTCATGGTCTGTGGCAAATGCTGGAACGACGTGAGCGGGGGCGTCGTCGATGGCGATGCCTCGCACCCGTTTTACCGGTACGGCGGACTGTGGAAAAATCGACACCGGGCTCGGAAAAAATGAACGTCTCATATTGTCGTCCTGTCCTGTCGTCGTCGGTCATCTCTCGTCACGATGTCAGTATCACGCACGCGGCGGTCATGCTCATCCCGCGCCGAGCGTCATCCCTCCCTTCTCCCTCGTGACAGTGATGAGGATGCGATGGGGATTGGATATGCGGATGGCCGCGTGATCAAACTCGCGTCCGACTGTGCGCATCGACTTCTCGTAAGTACCCGTCCTATGTATAATATCTGTGTCATCCCCTTGTCGTGGTCGAAGATGCCACATACGTCGTAGTTCTCGCCGACTCCGTCGTTTTCGATGCAGCGTCTCCACATCCTCCTTCTCCTCCACGCGACTTCGACAACCACGCGCCTGCGGAGTCAGATCATACATCAACGATATACGGGGGCACACATCGTCGTCCGCCCGAACACGTAGCGCATGTCCACTGTTTCGCCTTGGAGGGTGATCGCACCCCCATCTTCATCTCCTCCTTATCGGTCCCCACATGTGTGTGAAGTGTGACGACGACGAAGACGAGATTTTTTCGAGCCGCCAACAAAGTTCCTGTCCGTGCGTGTCGCCCGTCCCCCCCTCCTCCCCCTCACTACGAATGCTACTTCTCCACCCAGATCNAAAGTTCCTGTCCGTGCGTGTCGCCCGTCCCCCCACCCCCCCCCCCGGAACTCGAGGGACCAGCGAGGGAGCGAGGAGCACGAGGAAAGAGAGAGAGGTCGCTCCACTTGGGGGGCGCCGACGTCGAAATTCGAAGAAAAAAAACAGCACCATCACGGATGGCCCCGTTGACTGACGATGACAGAAGATGGGGACGAGAGGGGGACTTCATGGGGAGGAGATGGTCTATGTTCCGCGGGATGTGATCAGTGTCACAGTCCACCCTTCTGTCGGCATTCAGCAGTTGCTCGCAATTGAAAATTGTGACTCTTGGCGATAGGCTGGAGGAGATTGGGGGGGAGGCATTTTTGGATTGCATGTCGCTACATGAGATTTCGATACCAATAAAGAAAAGGGCATTCTGGAAATGCTCGCAGTTGACGACCGTGTACGGTGCCGAGGGGCTGGAGGAGATTTGGTCGAGCGCATTTCAATATTATTGTGAATCGCTATTCGGGCGGGTATCGATTTATCATCTACCCATGAGACAACACCCCCCCCTCACGGCGACTCGATCACGGTCTTCGTCGTAATCCTCTCCGATCCGTCGGGGTTAGGACCCAATCCCCCCTCGCACACCCACTCTCCGTCGTACGTCTGTAGGCACTCGGTTATGGCGCACTCCGACTCATCGCATTCCATCGCGAGCGTGACTTTCGTGGCATCCCTCCAATTATTATCGGCGTTCGGACTCGGATCGTACCTATCCCTCACGTTCTGGAACGTCTCCCTAACGAATATGTTGTGTTTATGTATCAACGGCAAACGCGGATGCTCGTTGCGTATGTATATCGAATTCGGATCGCTTACGCCGATGGTCTCGGCCTTGGCTATTAGCCTGTCGATATCGTCGATGAAGGAATCGACGTGCTCGAGGAGCGCGGAGGACGTGGCGGGATAGTACGACTCGTGCAACGCGAGCTTCGTGGCGTAATCGCCCGAGCGGTGCGCGTTCATTAGTGCGATTACGTCGTCGTTCGCGCCCATCGACGTGAGATGACAGTATAGGAAAATGTCCCAAACCTGAGTGGGCGGGTGCGAGAGGGGGGGCAGGCAGGGGGCCGTATCGTTTTGAATCGACGATGAGAACGCAAGAGGCGAAAGGAGGCACGACGTGTCGCGCGTGCGAATCCCACGCCCCATTGGCATTCTCCATCACATCACTCGAGACCATCATCTCACCTCGTCGGACACCTCCCCATTCCTGTAGAATAGCATCCTATCGTACGAGTACCCGAGATCGATCATGTCGCTATTCACCGTCGGCGGCAAAAGCTTGCAATACGTCGCCGGACACGCGTCGTCGAGGAAGCCGTACCTTGCGAGTAAGTGACTGGGATTCCTAGGATCCGCGTACCGTATCCTCAACGGACTACCGCCGGGCACGTCGTAACTGGCAGTGGCGTAATAATTCCCGTACCCGTCGTAATACGAATCGATTTCGGTATACACCGAGCCGTGATTGAAGTAATCCGCCATGGGAACGATACGCAGATCATAATCGCCGGTACCCTCGTCGTATACCTCGACCGATCGGGTGTACACTACCTGATACGCCCAACGCACGAGATCCCTGGGATGATTCCTGATGTCGTCGGACAGGAACGGCACGTCGCGAAGATCCGACAATCGACGCTGATTGTCCCTCTCCTCCCCCACCAATTTCCTCATCAAAGGCGGCAGACATAGGAGGCAGTAATCCGTCATGGAGGGCGCGTTCGTGAAGTATCGAGGGAGGGAATTCAGCCACATGTACCACGGCGAGTCCTTCCCCCTCTGTACCTCGTACAATACCTTCAATATCAGGTAATACTGACGATATTCCGATCCCCCCCCCGCGTCCGTGATGCGTTTCTCTGCCATTTCCATATCCGGCAATATCCTCAATTCGTCCATCGCCTTCCTGCTGGATAATATCAAGTATTCCGGCACGTACAATACCGGACTCCCGCTCGGTACGTCGTGCGTCGTGCAGGCGTACACGTTCCTCGATTGCCTGTCCTCCTCGACGAGCTTGAATCCATCGCACCTGATCACGCCGTTATTCGACGACCACATCAGGTCGAATGCCATTATGTTCCGTTCCGCATTCTCGGATATGTCGATGGACAGGTAATCGATCGACGACGAGGAGGAGGATGAGGTCGTCGACGAACGACGACGAGACGGGGAAAGGGGGTAGGAGGAGGAGGACGAGGAAGACGAGGAGGAGGAGGAGGAGGAGGAGGGAGACGCCGAGGTGGTCGTCGTTCTCGTTATGGCGGTGGTGCGGGGGGGGACGAGGAGGAAGCCCCATACTCCCCTCGCGCGGTAGGAGGAGCACGCGAGGGCGAGAAGCAATAACGACGATCCCGACGACGATATAATCCTCTTCATTGTTGCCCTGTTTTATGTAATATTATTTCAAACCCCCCCCGCTCTGTGGATCAACCAATCCCCTTTGGCTGTGGGGGGTATGGCGCTTTTGGGTTTCGGGGGAATCCCGGGGGATCGATGATGTGGAATGATGAAGATATAATAAGCCAAAGGCTCGGATTGGTGACTGGACGGCCGCAGAGGAGGAGCGAACCGAGGAGCATGCGAGACGACGATGCATGCCGTGTGATGGATCAGACGAAAAAAATAATAAGAATCGAGGAACACAGAAAAAATGGCGCGCCATCGTCACCATCGCCTGTCACGGGGAGTGAGTCGCACATCAACACTTACTTTCGCCCCATGGACTTTTATTATTCCCCGCAAAAAACAGCAGGTAGGCCTATACCCCCGGCTGTGCATCGCTTTCACACACGAGGCGGCCAAGTACTACGGCCCTCCTCAATGTGCCCTACGAACTATCATGATATTTCGTCGGCTCACCAATACGTCCGGGCTCCGTAGTGGAGTCGTTCATGTCACGGGTCGACAGCGCCGAGGGCCGATCGTCACTTCGCGATGTATCACCGATTACGTGGGAATTCGTGGGGTTGTCCCATTTTCAGGAACCACACACGAGAATGATAGTAGAGAGTAGTAGGTCGAAAAAGATCCCTCGAATCCTCACATCATAATAAAATATTCCTTGAACGTTCATTCATTTTTTTTCCATCCGGATCACATCCATCGATAGGCAAAGCAAATTCCAAACTACAGAGTCAAGGGAGAATACATCCAGCAATGGCAAGCCGAAACGACGAGTCGTCGATGTCGTCGCTATCGGCGGGATTGTCGGCCTACAACGCCTCGGAGCCCAAGCCCCTATCCTCCAACTCGACCCGCGGAGGAGGCGGCGGCGGTAGCGGCGGAGACGATCGATCCCGTCGAACGAACGCCACCGGCCGATCGTCTTCCAGGGGTCCTCCCCCTCCCCCCCCCCCGCCGCGTTCCAACGCCGGAAGCGGATCCGCCTCCCGAGGCGGCGGCGGGAGTCGCCGTCGAGGCGATCGCGACGACGACATCGACGAACGCAGCAGCGCCACCTCCCGCCTCGTGGGATTGGTCAACGAATTGACGAGCGGCGGCGGGAACGGCGACGACGATGGCACGCGCGGGACGACGTCCTCCCGTCGTTCGTCCGGGGGAGGAGGAGGAGGGGGGGGGGGGGGCGGCGGAAGCGCCGCACCGTCCGATTATTACGACGAGGACGCGGGCGCCGGCGGGTATTACGCCGTGGCCCGCAACGATGGCGTATCCTCCCGACGCAGCGGGGGGTCGTCGAGCCGCGGCGGAGGATCGCGCGGCGTCAGGAGCGGCGGAGGGAGCGGCGCCGGGAGCCGTCGCGAGCCCGATGGCATGAGCGGCACGGAGTACGGCGGGGACGATCCGGACGGGAGGCAGTACGCGCCGGGCGGCGGCGGACGGGGGAGGGGAGGACCCTACCCCCGTGGGGGGGGGGGGGGGGGGGCGCGCGGCCCG